>JBCJKH010010780.1:0-15019 GCA_039877255.1 Loriculus beryllinus | reverse complement strand
CTTTTCTCTGTGATGCCCAGTGATACAAGTGGCAGTGGGCACAAGAAAACAGTTTTCTACTGTACGGGTGGTTAAACACTGGAACAGGTTGCCCAGAGGGATTGTGGAGTCTCCAGCCTTCTTGATATTCAAAACTCAGCTGGGCACCTCCCTGAGCGCCCTGCTCTAGCTGACCCTGCTTGAGCAGTGGGGTTGGACTAGACACTCTCAAGAGATCCCTTCCAACCTAAACGATTCTGTGAATACAAATAGAAGCAGTAATTAGCCTGAGTTCTGGACGAAATCTTTAAGTTAAAATGATGTAGAAGTTTATGGCAGAATAGGTCAGAACATATCTCTGAGAAGCCAGTTTTGTTGCTCTTTCACTCTGTATACAGTTAATTTAGTAGTCAGTCTTATTTCTTTTATCCTTCATCCCTTATGTCTTTGCTGCATTCTGATTTTTGTGCCAGGAGGGAAAAAACCTACTATGAAAAAAATAGTGCTAGAGCTGAACTCCTGCAGTTTAAGAAGGGAAAAAATAGTGAATGGGGGAAGGGGAAGAATGTCTGGCACAGCTGTTCCCAAGAGCTTTTTCTCACCTTGAGTAGAGCTAATAAATACGACAAAAGTATTAAAGTATTATTCATCTTTTGGTTTTAATGTAGGGTTAAATGTATTTAAATGCAAATATTTTTATCCAAAGACTTTTATATTTCAGGATAATTCACTGAACTGTGAATTACAGAAGGTTTTAAGACTCTTGAACTTAGGCAAAATGCAGAAAATCTTCTAATTTCTGAGTTTTTCATCTTGACATCTTGAATTGTTTTTTCAAAGAAGAATCATCTTGAAAAAAAAAGAAAGAAAAAGGGGGGGGGGAGGGGGAGAGAAAATGGAAGCAAACAGAAGTTCAGAGAACTCGCCCAAATTCCAAGGGTGCGTGAATGGGAGAGCCAAAACCAGAAAACTGATTTCCAAACTCCAGCGTGGCTCATTCTATTTGATGAACAGGTCTTCCTGTCCTCTTAGCACTTCACCTGCTTTGTTCCGAATTAAAGATGAATCGTCTCTGCCCTCACATGCTATGCTCTCAGAGTTAATATTTCTCCTAGGATTCAGCCTCTCAAATATAAAGGACATTTTTGTTCCTGTACTTCTGGTGTGAGGGACCAACCACATTCTTGCTAACACAATTCAGAGATTAATGTTCCTAAGCTGTTCTGTGGTAGAAAGGTAGAAAGAAATTTTGTCAGCCTGCTGGTGCTGGAGCTGGGATAATGATGAATATTTAATCTCTTTGGCAATTTTAAATCAATCTCCCTTATTTGGAGGCTTAAATGAGCCTTTTACTTAATTGTTTTACTTATCCTTTGACCAATTTTTAATATTTGAAGGTCATCTTTAATAAAAGTGAAGAAAAATTCAAAACAAATCAATATGAATAGTAATAAAGAATGCATTTAGAAAATGTTGTCAAAACAATTGGACTTTTATGGGGTTTTTTAAAGTGCTTTTTCCCCCTAAGCTATTTGATAGAATTGAAATTAAATTGAAAAAAGCCTTGGTGTTACTAAATATCACCTGGAGGTGTTGTTTTTAATTATTAGTATTAATTATTTATTTTACCTCATGAAAACAAGTTCACACAATTCTATTTAACTTACTGGCAAGAGTCCTGGAAGACTGAGTACTTCAGAGAATGTCAGTCCTGCTGCTTTGCCTGTTCCCTCATTGTTGATTTTTGACTTCTTCAGAATGATTGTGACACCAAGAACAGGCACATCAATTTATCTGTGAAGGTGGAAGGAATCAGTGACATACTTCATTCCCTTTTTGCCTTTTGGAGAAGGACATGCTTGGCTTTTGCCTTGCCCCTTCAGTGGTCTACTTCTTTCTACAGCCTACCTTTTTCTTTGAAGAATAGGAATGTTGATGCCAGTGCTATGATAGTTATACACCACAAACACAATTTCTGTGGAGAGGGGGAATATCAGTAGCAGTAGTAGTTCACTTCTTTTTTTCTTCTTCCTTTTTTTTTTTTCCTCTCTACTTAGTGAAGAGATTTCCAGGGATTGTGAGTCTGGTGTTTGCGAGTCCTGTTTAGAGCAGGCTGGCAGGTTTTCCCTTTTGCTCTTCACGTTATGTAAGCCTCTTATTCCTTTTGCAGAAGATAGCGATAATATTGATTTACTGCTCTAAGTGTTTGGGTGTGATTTATGACAAGGAACATACCATGCAGTATTCAGGATGGGGTTTGATATCCTAGGCCAAGCAAAATAAGTGGAAACCTTGCAGGGGTGTTTTTATTGATTACTGTATGTATTCATCCAAAATCTGATCCTAGCACTCATTTAGAACTGGAAGAGTGCAAGCAGGTATGAAAATTCATCCTATTATCAGACTGCTGCCTTTATTAAAAACACACAGAAAAAGAAGGTTTATGCCCTTTTCTGCTTGATTCTTCATGTGCTCACTTTCTCCTTGGTGCAGTTTTTGTATGTTCCTATGGCAGGTTGTGGTCCCACTTCTGCTTTCACCTTGGCTCCAGCTTTTTCCTTTCATTGGCACATCTCTGACTAAAAGGTGCGGAACACCCTTGGTTGTCCTTACCACTCCTTCTCTCCTCCCCGCCACATTTCAGCTCAGATCCTGAAAGGCTGGCTGCAAAGGAGGAGGCAGAATGCAGGCTGGAGCAAGAAGGTTAGGGTGGAGGAAAAGGAAGGAAATATTTCTTCCTTTGCTTTTTGGCAGTAATCCTATTTTATGCTGCATAGTTATGTAGAACTACAGCCTGAGAGTACAGTTCTTTACTGGGAAAAGCTACACTATAAAGAATGGCATCATATTACTTTTGTAGTATAAGACTGAGGTGTACAAAGCCTGATTTTGTCATTATGTAGTATAGAGTTGGGCAACCTGGGATTTCTTGTATTTGATACACATGGAATATTTCTCTCTGATTGACTCAAAGATGAAATGATGTTCAAAGAATTGTCTTGCACAGTAGAGAGAACAGCTGAAGTTTCTAGGACAGAAATAGGAAGGAGAAGAATACATGGTTCGAGCTGTCTTCAAGTGATCAATTTGGGTAGGCAAATCCTACTAAGGCTGATATCTGAGCTCTCTTGTTTCATCTTTTTTCTCTCCCATATCTTCACATTCATAGAATGATAGAATCATAGAATAGTTACGGTTAGAAAGGACCTTAAGATCATCTAGTTCCAACCTCCCTGCAGAGGGACATCCCTTGGCTTCTTGGACAAAAGGAATGATTTTACACCATCTCCAATATTGCATTTCTCAACGTTACTTACTTTCCCCATCCAGTCCCTCCCCATGACCTGGAAGCTCACTTACAGTTGTACAAAAGCTGCACTAGCAGATACTTTATTGCTTACTTCTGGAGAAGCTGACCTTTCCTTTATCTTGATATTTGCATCTTCTCAAATTATTTTTGGTTCATAGGAGTCAACAAGGTTATGGCAACGGAGTGCGTTCATTTACAGTGACCTTTTCTGAGATAGGTCTGTAAATTTTTTTAGCTTTATCGATTGGTGCAATATACACAGCTATATATCTGTCATCACAACCTCCCTGTAGATGCAGTATCTAGCTATAGCAATCTCTAACTACATTAAAGATAAAACAGTTCTTATCAGTTGACAGCAAGTATTACTTATACACATTCAGCATGATTTCAGAATGTATATTTTCAGGGATGCCTAATAAAATAAACTACAGAAACTGAAATACAATTTTAATTCACATTCACAACTGCTGATGAAATATATTCCATGAGTAGAGCAAGCACTACTGAAAATGTCTTTGATTTAACTTTTTCACCCCAATATTTCTATATGCTTGTATAAGAGTATAATTTGAGTATATGCTTTAAAAATTAAAACTACACCATAATATATGAAAGAATGGCACATATCCTTTGGCTAAATTTGTAGGGGTCCTGGAGTTAGGCAGACTTCTGATTAAGCTGTTGGAACACAGCAATGGAATTCCTCATATATACAGTCACATGATGTGTAACCAATTATTCAAAGGTAAGCACTAAATGTGTTCTAGCTGGTAAGCCTGAATGGACATTGTGGGCTAAAAGGGTTTCTACAGTTCACAAAATGTTGCTGTAGCCATTTTGACAAATAGATAATTATTAAGATTACAGAAAAAGAATGTCATACTTTGCTCAATGACAAATGTTTAAAAAAAATCAATGTGTCCATCACTTGCAGATAGAGGTGTTGTATTTCCATCTGGCAAAAGCTGGTCTAGGTGATTTAAAAAAAACCCACTTCTCTACTTGTTCCTCAACCACTATAAATCCGTGACCCCACATATTGTGTAACCCAAAGGCTCCTCACTGCTATTGCACTTCCTCCTCACTCCCTTTTGTCCTGCCCACTACTGTTGTGACAAACAGGTTTCTCTCTGCCCTGTGAAACAGCCTGGTATCTACTCAATGACTTGCCAGGACCTCTTTAATCTTTTTATTTCAGAGTGAAATATCTTAGATTCTTTAATTTTTTCCTCAAAAGCCAACTTTTCAGAGTGTCGATTGGGCTTACTACTTTGCCTCGGATTTCCTAGTGGATACACATCTTAAAGTGTGCCTTGTCAGGGTTTACCAGGGATAAAGAGATCAGAGGTACTTCACAGGGTTTACTACTTATAGTTCTGGTTCTGTATTTCAGTGGGTCATTAGGCTCAGATGTGATCCACTGTATTTCTTCAGTCTTTTCTGCAAGACTTAGGTGTCCAGTTGCTTCCCACCCTGGATTTGTACAGTTGAAAGTCTTCTTGCCTAAATGTAGTACCTTTTGCCCATCTTTTTTTGAGGAGCATGCTGTTTTTCCCAGGCCAGCACTGAGATCACACAATGTTATCCTGGCTTTGGTTTCCAGTGCAAACGTCTCAGATGCCATTTCAATTTCCACGAAAATAAAACTTCTGTGTGCCCTCATTATTCAATACATTATTTCAAATTCTTTGCACGTAAAGTGTACGTACAGTGTCTACATGTTCACATTGTTAAGAGGAAGGTTATTATGCTTTTCAGCTGGTAGTAGGTCAGACAAAATTACTTTTACTAAAGAATACATTTTTTTCTTAATGAGCATTTGAAAAGCCTGGAGATTACACAGTAATTTTTTCTTTCATTTCTTCTTCTTTCATCTACCTTCCTCCCACATATTCTAGACTTGTATTTGATTCTATTAGATTGTTTTCTATTTTCAAGTTCTTCTGATTGATTATTTTAAAATGAAGTGTTTTTTTTGGTCTTTTTTTTTTTTTTTTTTTCTAAATAGGATTATAATTGTATTCTTCTCATCATGTGCTATTTATTCTTCCAAAGGTGGGTCTCCCTGCTGGGTATGAGAAAAGCAAAGCACTAAAGCTATATCTACTGTACTTTTTTCCTCTGAAGGAGATGACACAGGAATCTTTTCTATAAGGAATGCATTATAAATTTGAAAGGTGCATTTTACAATAAAATTTAATTTTTTCTTGCTAAAATAAATAGAAATCCTCACAGTCTTCAACAGGTAGCAAAGAAGTGCAGATATGGAACTTAGATTCAATTTCTCTCCATGTTATGTTTCCAGAGCATCAATTATTGGCACTGAGAAGCAGTAAAGGAAATGGTCTGTGGAACCATAAATGGGCTTTGCTTTCACTATAGTAATGAGAAGTTATTTTTTGAAATTATTTCTATTTCTCTTCCTCCTGGTTCTCTTTCATGGCCCAGTAAGCTAGAAAATAAATGAAGAGAGAAGCTAGTCTTTAATGTATCTTAGTACTTTCAGTTCTTCAAAAAGGAAGAAATGCTTCAAATTGAATCCAGGGCAAATGCAAAGCTACCCAAATATGTAAAACACTGATATAGTATGTTCACTGTTCACAAACATACTTAGAAAAGTCCTTAGAAAAACCTTAGAAAACCTGCAGATTTCCACTAACATTGCAGTTAAATTTGACAGGCAATCTGGCAGAGAGCTGTTAATCAAGAAGTTATGGCATACACTAACTACTGTGGCTTTCAGGCTGTGGAAGAAGCTTCCCTTTTGTCCAGCTGAGGGGATGCTTGAAGTCAAACCATGGTATTAAAGGGTGTTGTGAGCAAACATCTTGATGAAGTCCCCCAGATGCCTCAAGAGACTCCCTCCTTACTCCTCTCTTCTCTGCACCCTGAGAGATGGGTAACTCCTCTTTGCAAGCACAGCAAGGAAAATAAATACACTCCAAATAGGCCATGTATGTAGACTGAAACAAGTTATTGCAGCCAGAGCTGGCAGCTGAGGTATTTGAGCTTCTGGAGAGCTGTACTTGCTGGAGCACTGCAGGAAGACACATCCCTTGTCCGTCCATATTCTAAGCAACAATACTGTAAGGCAAGGCACTGTTCTGCCCTGCGAAGCTGCATGCCTGGACCTAATGCATGCTGATAACACTTCATGGTGCCAGAAAATGCCTGCTCTATCTACTTTTCATGCAATTCAGTTATATTTCATTAACTTTAGCGAATAATTATCTCCATATTGCACATTCAAGTTGATTTTTCTCCTGAGGCAGGAGGGTAGAAATAATGCCAAGATATTATTACAGATTGTTCCAGAACTATTGAGAAATTGCTGTTCTTTAATTTTTTGCTTCATCGTACATGCATGCAAAATGTATGTGACAAAATGTAATGTTGTCACTTACATTTGCACAAAATAGCGGTAAAATTCTGCTGCTAAGCTCCTTATCTGCACACATCTGCTTCCCCTTTCAATATTCCTTTTACTGGACTTGCCATCATCTTTATTTATTTAAGGAGGAATTGTGCCCAATGTTCTTTACTGGAATTTATAGAGCAGCCAACATGACAGTTAGAAGAAAGTAAGGCAGTGCATGCTCATGACCCCTTTGTGTTCAAAACAAATAACTATTAATTTGTATAGAGAGACTCGCTTTCTGTTTGGAAAGACACTAAATCAGTTATGCTAGAAAAAATGTGTGGTATGTAGGAACTGACAGTTCATTCCTCACTTTCTTTTGCTACTTTGGAAACTCTCGGAGCACTCCTGTCCCTCTGGTTGTAACTGGTTTTGCAGTGTCTATACATATACCCGGAGTCCAGTGCCCAAAAAAAACCCATACATTTTCAATTTATGCTGGAATCCAGCATTCATCCATAGCAGTATGAGTATTACCACTCTTCCAGATCTCTGTCTATTGGGTTGTAAAATGCCATTCTTCAAGAGGAAATCTGGGACTAGCTTTTCCTACCTTGCTATCTTTTGTGGTTGTTTTTGCTCTCCTCGTCCCTTGCAGTATGATGCCCATGCATGAGGTATTTTTGGCTATACAATCGGACAGGTCACTGTGACCAAAACAGGGTCTTTCAGCATGTCAGCTTTTCTGCCTTTTGAGGAGAGCAGGGTGTGCTGTGAGACATGGTTCTTGGATCCAGTAAGGCATTCAGGTCAGATTTTACTCAAAATCTGTACTGGGAGCTATGTAGAAGTTGAAGCTACAAAATTTTGGATAAAAATTCCTTCATTTTTCATCTCTCTGCTTAGTTTTGGTTTTGTTTCCACCTATATGGTGGTATTTCCGCTGACAAGCCATTACATTTCATACCTACCCTCTTACAACCATTTCCCTGCATCTCCCTGTACGTTAGAGTGTGCACCAAGCTAAAGAAAAAATTATTGTGAAAGCCACTTATCAAGGGAAGAGCAATGCAGCTGTGTGGAAGCTTTATAAGAAGAATAGTCATGGGGAGAAAGCTAGATAACAGAGGAGTCTTTTGTTATGCTGGAAAACGTGGTTTCAGCCAAGCAAAGGGGGAACAAGCCATGTTAGTGGCATCAAAAGCAAATTTGAACTGGGAAGAAGATGGCAGTTGGAGATGATTAAAAGGATAGGAACAAGTAAATGACTAAAGAGTTGGTAAAACTGAGTGTTTTGGTTTTGGAGCCAAACAACGCAAGTATGATTTCATTGTGGCACAAATAGCACAGCAGAATATAAACCCACCTCAAAGCATGATAAGCCAGAGCTAGTGCAAGCTGGTTTAGATCTCCTTACCAAACAGACCAGCCAGAGTAACTCCTTAGCTGCTGGTTTTGACTTTCAGGCAGGTCTGGTTGCCCACACTGAGCTGCAGTATTTTCAGCAGACCTTTTTTACTGATCACAGTTAACCTGAATTTCTCATTTAGAGAGTGCAGTGTGTCACTGAAAGCTCCTAAAATATACTTGAGAGAGCAAAATGCATTCTTTGATTAGGGAATATTTATGAGACACTGTATAGGGTTTTTTGGGGAAAATAAATGTTTACAGCTTCATGAAGGACCTTTGGGGCCTTTAATTCTTTTATATTTAAATAGGATTTAAGTGGAATATAGCTTAATTTTAAACTGTTGGATATTTTTTGATCTCTTTCTTGTTTTAACTGAAATAGTAAAACTCTCATGCATAAACTGTAAATTGAATGGCATAAAATTTTGTGAAACAGTCTTCTATCTCTGAATTTTCTTACAGTTGCTGAAGGCTTTTGGAGAGGGCTCACTTTATTCATCTATCTACATCATAGCAGGAGCCTATTCTCTCTAGATCACGTTTGCTATTTGATTATGAGTTTGTGACTTAAAGTTGTCTGCCAGCAGGGATTGTTATTCTTCTTTCTTCCTCATTTTTTTCTGCATTTCTGTGAATCCATCGCTTTCTGACTGTGAATATATGAAATAGGATGAAGCATATAAAATAGTCACAACAAAGAAAGAAATAACTTGAAGCAGTGGCAGGCTTTATTTCTATAGCATTAAAACCCTCAAAACAACAAACCCTTGAATTACGCATCCGAGGGTTTTGTGTAAAAAAAAAATAATCATCTGCTATTTAGGAAAAAATAGAGAAAAAAGACAGAAAGAGAAGCATCATCCTGAGGAAAAGTCCACCCAACCCCTTTTTCTTTCATATCTGAAATCCCATTCTATTGTTTAAGATAAATGTGCCAGAGAAATCAAACAGCTAAAGCATTTTAACTGTGCAAAGAGAAAATGAGCCTTGCTTGGACCAGAAATCTGTTAATTACATTCTCTGGCTGATTTTGCATTTGATTTGTATTTACTTTCAATCAGTTACTTATATATGTGCCTTAAATCGCTTCAGGATGTATAGAGGGGTCCTGTCTGGAGGAAGCCTGTTCTGCTGTTGAAAGTCAGTTCCTCTTCTGTTTTAAAGAGATTTTCCTTTCCTCTATTTATCTTTCTGAGCAGGTAGCCAGTGAAACTTCAAGTCCCTGGGGCTGCAGCCAGCCTGCCAGGTGATCCAGAATCCTTCAGTTTACCTCATAAACACCTAAAGGTTTCTCCATGATTCAACCATTGATTATTGGGGTAATCCAAATGTGCCTTATTTGCCATTTTCCTTTTCTAATTTATTTTAATTTGGAAGCAGAGACCATTCATCCTGGTACAAACTTTCCCTGGTACAGAGTCACTCTGAAAAGGGCAAGACTCTAACTTTTACATTGGTAACCCGTAAGAAGTCTGTTAAGTGTAAAGTGTTCTCTCTCTTTCTCATGCAGGCTGGATCGCCATGTTGGGAGCCATTTGGCTGCTTGTGCTAGCAGACATCCATGACTTTGAGATGATACTGAACAGAGTTGAGTGGGCAACCCTCCTTTTCTTTGCAGCGTTGTTTGTTCTCATGGAGGTAATACTCTCTGATTTCTAAAGCTTGAAACAGCCGATTTAAAATGTGAATTATGTGCCTCTGCATATTCAATCCCACTGGAATATTGTAGATTGAATGTAGTCATGGTAGAATAGAGAGAAATTGCAGACTGGTGGAAGCTCGCTGAACCTCTTTGATATTTAATTTTTCAATCTAAGTTTGGTATCACTCATTTTCCTTCTGCTGCATTTGCTGAATATATCTAACATGATCATTTTTATATATGTGGAATTTTACTTTCCAGGTATGTTGGCAATCTATGTGTGCATAGTTTATATGTATTTATGTGTTTGTTTTGCAATTATTTAGACAAGTGATAGGAAAAATAAAAGAACAAAAATAAACTAGAGGTGGAAAATGTTCCTAATGATGTCTACTGCATGCTGGCTACAAAATGGCCTAAGAGATTTCATGGGAGTATGGTTTGATAGGATAACATCACTGAATTTCAGATTGGAACTGCAATTTAAAAAGATACTCAGTACTTGAAATGCCTGGCTATCTTGCTGTGTAGTTTCTGCGTGTTTTTCTGCTTGATTATTGGACACAGTCCAGCTGTGTTTGTACCCCATTTTATTTACTGTTTGATGTTTTTGTATAGCTTGAGAGGATTTATTTTTACCCCAGCTGTTTGGATAATTCTTCGTATAAATACTCATATTTATTGGCCAATTAGGCTTCTAGAATGCTCAGTAGTTTTCAGTAGTAATTTGCTGGGTTTAAATGATGTAATAATGTTCTATAAACATGACTGACAAAACCCAAATGACCACTGGCACTGCCATGGCTGGTGAATTGTCTGAGTGAGCAGCCTGGGAAAAGCCTGCGAGAACAAATTTACTCACACAACCTCCTTCCCCTGCCTCCAGTAACTGCAGAGAGACCAAAAAGTTGTAAATTGGGATCTAGTAAAAACTCATCAACAGTAAAAGGGACAAAATTTGAAGCAATGTAGAGAATAATCCAGCTAATTCTAATTAATGCCAAACTGGAAGTCAAAATCTGGTAATCTCCGAGAAGATGAATGGAAATTCTGGTTAGGAGGTTTGTTTTCAAGCTACTAGGTTCAGAATTCACCAGAAAATATTGATTTATTGTACACCCATTAGTACAGGCAACTTTTTGTTCTCTACCTTACCAGGCTCTCTATATATTTGCATTTTCTAGCTCTTCTAGGGAATCCATACTGAAGCCATGTTCTTTTTTTTTTACTGCTGCTGTAACAGCATATTAGTTGCATTCCCTGATGTATTTATTAGATTAGCTTGGATTGAATGTTTTTGATTTTTATTTCTATGCTGTGTGACTTAGTAAAACACACAGAAAGTTATTTGCCATTTAGTGTCAGACTTCAGATGCAACTGTTGTAATTCACTGAACTTCACTTCTATGATTTCTCAGGGCACTAGTGAATAATTTGATAATGAAAGAAGATTTTTCTTAGCTCTCTAGAATAGCAGCAGTTTAAGGTCATGGAAGAAACTTGTACAGATAACCAAAAAACAGCGTGAGACATTAAATTCTTCCGCATAAATGAATGAGAAAAATGTTCTGTGCATCATCACTGCTAATTTTGGTCTGAATCTATTACACTTTGGACTTGTAGGAAATGACAGTCCTTGCCAAGGCATTTTCCTTTCATTCAGGTTAACAATGTCAAGAAGAAACAAGTCAAAACAAAGATATACATTGAAGTATATGGAACCTTTTCATAGTCTAGGCATTCAGCAGTTGTCAGCTAGTACTCCTCACTCTTGGTGATCTTTCACCTTGGATGGTTCCCAGCCTGAAGCTATTTCCTACTGCTAGAAATGTTCCCTTTCCTATTACAAGGCTCATTTAAAAAACTAAGTGGGGCTTAGGCTTCAAGTCAATCTGGAAAATGTGGTTTGAGTTCTAGAGCAATGAGGGAGCTCTTGGAGGTTCTGCCATTGGGTGCTTATCAGTCCAGTCTGGTAACTCTTTTGCAACGAAAAAGCTGGAAATCCTTTGGAGCTCTCTTGCTTTCTATTTTATGCTTTGGGTAATTCAGCTCTACAGCTGTCTTTTTAGTCCTTGTTCACAAGTGGCTGTTACAGGCTATAAAATCAGCCTAAATCTTCTGTGACATAAGCTCCCCTCTCAGGGATACAGTATTTTTATTCACTTTATAGTCAAAATTGATATTTTACCTTAATTGCTTCAGGCCGAGTTTATTTACAACAGTCAGCATGGCATATTATCCATAAGAGGATTTTAAACAGATTTTTATGCCTAAAGTAAACTTAGATCTAAAATGGTACATGAATTTTTCTGCAGTACAACTCTCTTTTGAGCCTTCAGACGGGAGCTAGTATGCTTGAAGACACTAATTAATACAGTAATAGTCATTCCTGTTAGAAGACATGGGAAGATCTAGAAGATATTCCCTCTGTACAGGTAACACCTAAGGGAGGCCAGTGGCAGGGTGCTGATTGACTTCCACTTAGGTGCTTGAAGGCAATTGGCCTGGGTATCATAGAGACATCCTGAAGCTGGTTGTCTGATCAGTAATAATCTCTGACATGACAAGGTTATGTGCAGACTGACTGTCTTGCAGGAGCGATGTACGTGTCTTCATTCCCTTACCTCTTTCCTGAATATCTCCTTTGTCGTACCATGTCTGGATTCCAGAACAAATTTTGAGTGTTACTGAAAAGTTATATGTTCTGTTGATAACTAAGTAACAAGGCAGCAGTGTTAACTGACTATAATTCTGGAGTCTAATTGCTTACAACTGTGTTAAAAAGTTTAATTAGAAATATGAGCACAAAGCAACAGCAGAAAAAATTTCTCTTCATTAATGTATTGCTTTTGCAAGCATTTAAAAAGTCACTGTCATAACATTTGAGTTTATAAAGCAACACAGATAGCTTAGAATGAAAATAGTAACTTAAAATTACCAGCAACAATTCATTTCTTAGGGAACTTTCTCCCAAGATATTAAGGTAAAGAAAAAAATACCTATTTTTTAAATGTAAGGGTTATAGGTATGTGTTTAAAAGTCTTATCACTTGTTTTCTGCGTGCTGTGCCTTTAAACGTAGATACACTTTTTCTTGTGCGATGCATTGTTAAAAGTAAGCATAATTTCTGGGCCAAATTTAATATGCAGTGATACCCAAGCTACTAACATTCAGCTGCTTCCTGAATGAGTTGGAGGCACAGGAATTGCAGGTCTGAATGACAACCCCTTTGTCACTCTGGCATTACCATGTCTTATACCACACCATTCTGTGCCTATTAGGATCTTTGTCCATCTCTGTCATGGAATTTGACAACATGTGAGTTGACTGATGCTTTTTCTACCAGTGTATCTGAGGGGCTCTGTCTGACTGCCAGGTGTGTGGGTTATATGGAGCTGCATTGTGTGAATACTGACTTGTTGTTGGATGGCAGTCAGTAAATGAGGCATTGCAGCTGACTGATTCTTTGTCATGGCAGAAAAAAAAATAACAAACAAACAAATGAAAGAAAGCTGAACAGCTTGGTCCAAGCAGAGCCAAGAATGATTTTATCCCCCTTAGAAACTGAGATGTTATAAAATAGAACATAGCAGTAGATATACCTTTTTCAACCTGAAAATAATGCTTCATTCTGGACACTTGTAAGAAAAGAAAACAAAACCGAAGTAAATTGCAGGCTAGCTCTCATGAGTTAAAATCACCCTTTCACCTTATGATTTGAGGGAGTAGACCGTTCTCCCAGGTGTGAACACTCAGTTTGTATTCTCCTGTCTGCCCGAGGGGAGATCAGAGCCATCACCGCTGGGCTGGGGTCTTCCTATGTCTTTTCATCCATTGCAGTAACCATGATTGTACGGTATCCTGTCTAAGTGTCCTGTACAAGTGGGAGCAGCTCTCACAGGGAGGACAGAGCACTCTGGTCCAGGCTGTGCCAGGGTCCTGTGCTTACAGGGTAAGCCTCCTCCATTTGGGTGCTTGACTAAGGTACTGGAGAGCTGGTTTTCCTGCTTTTCAGGTGCTGCCGCCTCAGTGCCAGTTTCCATTCACCCAAGATCTCTGTCCTGGTTTTAGCAGATAGGTACTTTTGGAGGTTTTTTTATGGGTCTGAGAAAGCTGTTTAACAGAAATACATATTTTGTTTTCCTATTTCTCCATCTGAGACTGAGCCCAAGATGCCTCATTTCATCTAACCTTAAACACATGACATACTTCTATTAATATTGTGATTTGGGGAAGTTGGTTTAAAATCAGTTGTGTTTGAGTACTCATAAAATATGTATTCACTGAAGAATGTGATCTTTAAATTTCAGCCTTTCTCTGATGCCTGTGTCCTACCCTATCAAGTAATACTACCAGTCATTCTACTAAAACTGACCCACTTCTGCAAATACAGCTACCAGTTTCTGCCATTCCTTTTCTTCCCACTAACTGCAAAGTTGCTGTAGAAGTTACATGAGATCAATACCTTGTGAATGGGAAGGAATTATTGTATTTTCTTACATTCATTGAAAAAAAAAATGTAACTGCATCCAGTACTTCACTACTTGGTATAATTTTTTTCTATATATATTTTTAGGCTTTGGCTCATCTTCACCTAATAGACTATATAGGAGAGCAGACAGCTTTATTAATAAAGGTATGTTTAAAATATTTACAGTTTTTCAACAGGTAAGGAAAATAGAATAATAAATACAAATTACTCCAATAGAATAATGAGTACTACTTCCATTTTGAATTTAATGCTAATGATTGCATTCCTGCATCAGCAATATCAAGAAAGCATGTCATAATTTGGCATAGATTATATTTAATATGGATACATCTGTCCACAGCCAGAATAAATGTAGCCATAAATGCAAAAGGTAAACCTTTTCTGTAATCTAAAAAACCCCCAAAATACAAAGGTTAAAAAAAGTGTAAACAGTTAAAGGTGAAAATTCACAGTTGTACAATGTATTTCTTGTGTGAAATCAAAGTATTAGAAGTATTCTAATACGAGTTTTAGAAATATCAGTCCTTGTATACCTATTTGTTAAAATTTTCTTGGAAGAAGTGATTGTGTTGGGCTATGTCCTTTAAGATGCTTTTCCTATCTCAGAGCCTAAAGTAATAATAAATGATAAATTGCAACTGTAAAGAAAGTGCAATTATGCCATGGGGGGCGTGTGTGTGTGTGTGGGAGTGACAGAGCATCTCATCTAAATTGTGTTTTGATCTTTGCCAATTCCAGGTGGTTCCTGAGGACCAGCGCTTGGTGGTGGCCATCATTTTAGTGCTCTGGGTGTCTGCTTTGGCCTCCTCTGTGATTGACAATATC
>JBCJKH010010778.1:34153-46328 GCA_039877255.1 Loriculus beryllinus | reverse complement strand
GGACATGGAGGTCCATGGTGGAGCAGATCTCCACCTGCAGCCCATGGAGGTCCATGGAGGAGCAGATCTCCACCTGCAGCCCATGGAGGTCCATGGTGGAGCAGATCTCCACCTGCAGCTCATGGAGGACTTCACGCTGGAGCAGGGGGATGACAGAAGGAGGCTGTGACCCCATGGGAAGCCCATGCTGGAGCTGGATCCTGGCAGGAGCTGTGGTCCCATGGAGGAGCTCACGCTGGAGCAGGATTACTGCAGGATTGGTGATGCCATGGGGGACCCACACTGGAGCAGTCTGTTCCTGAAGGGCTGCACCCATGTAAGGGACCCACACTGAAGCAGGGAAAGAATGTGAGGAATCTTCCCCTGGGGAGAAAGGAGCAGCTCAGACAATGTGTGATGAACTGACCACAACCCCTGTTCCCCATTCCCCTGTGCTGTGATGGGGAGAGGGGGTAAAGAAAATTTGGAATAAATTTAAGCAGGAGACAAAAGGAGAACTGGGGGAAGGTGTTTTAAGGTCTGGTTTTATTCTCATTACCTTTCTCCGATTTGATTGGTAATAAATTAAACTCATTTCCCCAAGCAGAGTTTGGTTTTGCCCATGATGGTGATTGGTGAGTGATTTCTCCCTGTCCTTATCTTGACCCGTGAGCCTTTTGTGGTATTTTATCTCTCCTGTCCAGCCAAGTTTGGGAGTGATAGAGCAGCTTTGGTAGGCACTTGGTGTCCAGCCGGGGTCAACACATCGCATAACCAGTAATATTAACTGGTTTTCTATCTGATCATCCAAAGGGATTTTAGAATCAAAAAGACAATAATAGAAGCTTGTTAGGAGAGAGGGGGAGAAGGGAGAAGAATTTGAAGATTTAAAAAAAAAGCCCCAAAAAGCAAACAAACAAAAAAAAAAAACAACCCACAAAAAAACCCCAAGCACTTCTGCATACTGATAATCCTGTATTCCAGCATGGAGAGCAAGCAAATACACATAACTTAATAACTTAATTTGCCTGTTCTAAACCAATCTAAGGCAATGGGGAGAAATCAGGTGAAAAGTGTGACAAGATTTTTGGTGATTGCATTATTTGGTAGATGAGTACCTATAGCAAGTAATGCTAGTATTTATTGACTGCCATTACCATGTTTAAATGTGAGTTTGAGTACCTGAGTTATCACTTTATACTTGTTATAAAGTTATTTTGTTGTAGTGTTAAGCTAGAAGTTATATCAGTTACTAGAAGTCATATGTTGCAGTAGTAGTGTACATGTTGCAGCACACTAATGGACGGAAATTTGGTATTTTTTGTCACATAAATGGCAAGAGATTAAAACACATGCTTCCTAATGAAACACTGAGCATATCAGCATGATAGTGTGCCTTGCTTTGAGCTGTTCTGCTGTTTTGGATAGTTGTGGAAAATTATCCCTTAATAATATAATTTGCTTTCTTGTTTCATAGAATGATAGGATTATGGGTTAAAAGCCCACGTTACTGATGTGTTTGTTTCCTCTTCAATCTGAGAACAGTTATGATTTGTGGATATGATTTTCGTTTCAGAATGAAAGCTGCTGATCTGCCTCAAAGACTGGAAGAGTGCAGACAGACTGCAGTGGCTTTTTAGACACTGCTTTGCCATGTGCAAATAGCACAGTTGGCTTTAAGAAGTATCTGTGTGTGCCAGCTGTTCTTGTAGAGTATCTGAAGAACCAATGTTTTCATATTTTCTTTGGGAAATGTTTGACCTGAGATGAACGAAACAGGATGTTACCTGTCTTGTTTGATCTGCTGGCAAGCATCAATAGATAGGTTGGACTATCCTGCTGGTAGTTCAGGCTATGAGAGGCTATGAGAAAGCTTTCAAGAGACTGGATGAAATGTGGGAGGTGTTTCAGGAGAAAGGGATCCAAGGGAGCTGTCCTTAAGGAAGATTCCTGTAGGATCTACCTCTTGCTATAGCGGAGCACATAGGACATATTCCTAGAAGCTTTCTAGGAACAGCCTCTCTGCTTTCAAGTAATCTTATATTAAGCGACAGTTTTTCATCTTGGAAGTAAAGCTGTCTACTATCTAAGTCTCAGCTGCTTCAAATTCACTGAAAACATGTATTTACCAAAACAGTTGGGGTTTTTGTTTGTTCTTTATTTTTCTTAATACCCTATGTGTGAATAGTGTGCTGTTTGAGTCATTCCCAAGTAGTGCCAAGTAAACTTTATGCCTTATGAATTTTCTGTTTCATAAGCTGTCTTTGTCAGCTCCTCTATGTAGTGATTACTAAAAAAAAAACCAACCCACCACTCCAAACAAACCCCAGTGGCCTGCTGTACTTTATGGTATCATAAATACAGTTTTGGAGCACATAATCTGTTGTGAATTGTGCTTTGGTGTGCATGATTTCAATCTTCTCTCCCAAATTAATGGGAGTTTTTTGCTGTGTATTTCAGTCGAAGTCAATTAGATCGCTAAGCTAGGGATTTATTTTACAGAAATCATGAAGCTAATAAAATGATGTGGAATAATGTGAGGAATCCATAATGATAAATTCCCACAGATAGGAGGTATGGTGGTTTTTGTGAGCGTAACATTGTCTCCTTCAGCCAGACTGACCTGTCTGCAAGGTCAGCAGCACCCGATTCCACCCTGCAGCCTGAGCACTAGTGTGATGGGCAGGACCCTGCCATGGGGCTGAGCACCTCTTCTCTTGGTGGTCCAGCAAAAGCTGACTCCGAAAGAGGGGCTGTAGTCTCCTGTTGGGTGATACCAGGTATTTCTTACAGGGTATCATTTCCATTTCTTCAAATTCATTGCCTCTTCATTATGATAGTCTCACTCATCTGAAACTAATCTAACTTGTGGGATTTTTTAGGGAAAGGGAAGTGAAAGGGAGTGTGGGGTTAGATACTCCAGGCTATGTGGAATTGCCTAACTTTCCCCTCTGGTCTTCATGAGCTTGGCCTCTCCTGAGGTTAGCGTTGTTATACCTATCTTTGTATTTCTTGTGCTCTGGGCAGGAAATAACCAATGCTGTTCCAATGGCAGCTTTCCAGTAATACTGTGAAAAAAAAATTCCTTCAGGGTGAAAACTCTTCTCTAATGGTTGCCATGGAAATAGAGAACTGTGTGATTGTATAGATTAATAGCTACATGTAACTGTTGTGGAATTTATTCTGCTTTATCATTTAGGAGAAACATAGATTCCATAGCCACTATGCCATTAGTGCTTTCAGACCCAAGATAGCTAAGATTTGGGCCAAACCTTTAATGCAGGAAAAAACCTATATATGTAAATAAGCAGTTTTATTTCATAGACTTCTGCTGGCTGTTCTAGATTTTAGCAGGCAAGGTTGGTTTTCCGATTTTGTTGTTGCATAAGGTGCATTTTGTAGTTTAATTTCATACAATCAGTGATTCAAATAGTGGACGAATATCTAAGGAATATTACTACTTTATTCTCCTGGGACATCTGTAGTAAAAAAAGTGCCTCAAGAGGAGAAGTCATTGGGATTCATTGGCCTATAAACCCGTATAGTATGTGTTGTGCCATTTGTGATGGCTCAAGATAAGGGTTGAGGCAGAACATTACTTTCTCTGATTCCAGACAAAATGCTTGAGCCCAGACAAGTGTGGATTCATCCGGCTAAATCACATTACAGGACTTTGTCCTGAAGCTGAAGAAAGTTGTAGTGACTTCCTGTGGATTGACACTATGCCAGCAGTTCATCTTTCCCAAGGCAGATCCTCCTGTAAGTAACAGAACCCTGTTTCTAATTCAAGATGATTTTTGAGGAAGAGGGGTTTTGAGCTGTACCTGTGCTTCTGAGCTAATCACCTTTTAATTACTCAGTGGCACTGACAAATTGATTTACTGAGCCATGACACGTAATGAAGTGTGGTATCAAAGCATCCAGCAAACTCAAAATCCAGGTCACACAAAAGGTCATGTTGACAAATCAAGGCGAGTGGTAGAGTTACAATACCTGTGTATAGCAAGGGAACAGTCTTCTGCAGACTGCCTCAAGAGCAGTTCTTCACAGAAGAAGGTGTGATAGTTGATTTAAGAGACTGTATTTAAGGGCAAACAGGGTAGCATTATACACATGGGTTGATATAACTGTATTGATCATGTTACTTCTAGTGTTTAGAATCAGTGAGATTGATGGGTAGGGATGCACTGTGTTTGTAATGAATACAAAAAGGCGCGTCCCAAGCTATGAAGAAAAAGGAATGGCCACCTTCTGATATGTATAGACCACATCTCTTTTCTTGGCACAGTTCTACACTGCATGAATCATCCTTAATATTCTCCAGCTTGAACAGAGTGTAGCACATTGCCCACATGGTAAGATTCATGCATATATTTGTGGATGAAATAGGGTTACAATTGGTCATTTAACTCTACTTCAGTTTCTTGTTTGATTTTTTTTCTTCCCCACTTGGTTCTCTAATTCAATAATTTATTTCAAAGTCAGTCATTCATTGCCTAGGGCTCACTGTCCTGGAAATGTGTAGCTCCTAGAGAGCTACAGGTGGTGAACTTGTTGATTTAGGAAGTTGTCATCCTAGCTTTGGGAAAAAAGTTCAAACTAAATCCCATTGAAACTCAGGTAAATATAGGTGCCTAATTCCACCAACAGCAGGCGCTTATTCCACCATCAGAAATGCTGCTACTAGCACTTGTAAACATGCATGAGCTAACTTTAAACTCAGTTAACTGGGTTAATTGCTAAGAAAGCAGTCTACGAGAATGGGGCTCAACAATAGCTGCAAAGTGTGCCTGGGCTTCTGGGCAAATTCTTGAGCAATTAAGCAACAGTTTCTCCCATACTGCCACACTGACGTGACTGTCACCCTGCACCGAGGTAGTGTAAATATGCTGCAATTATAATGTTGCATAAACCACAGAAGTAGTTTTAGAAATGGTACCGTAAAATCAGAATGTTGGTTTTTATGAAAGGATATCTTTTAGCGAAAGCAGATTGGTGGTGGCTCTGCCATATAGTAATGCTTTCATTTTGTTTTCATATTAATTTCAGGATAAGAGTTATAGTAACCTGAATAGGGCCACATAAGGATCTTGAGGCATATGCTAATCTTAAGAAGGAGGCAAATCCTGTTAGTCTGCAGAATTATGCCTAAGAAAAATTATGAGGAAGCTGCAAACACACATATGGGAGTAAGAGGGTTAGCTCATGCAGCATCGCCTCCCTCACCCAGTAACACACACCTCTCCTTCATGTACCTTTTTTGGTTTTTTCCCATTCAGTTCTGGGTGAATTATTCCCATATCCTATTAAACTGCTCAGCTGTGTCATTAATCTTATGAATTAGGTGTTAATTTGAATGTGGTGTCAGCATATAAGTATTGTAAAGTGGGTCACACTAACTTTTCCACTTAGGGTAGAAAGATCATATAAAGCAGTGACCTTGAAGCATATGTTTGAACAAAGACTACTCAGGAAGGTCTAATGTAACTGCTACTAAAGAAAAAAAATGCTGCTTGGTCCTGGGGAAATTGTTCCAAAATGTAACATTTAGTCTAAGTTAAAGCACTAGCATTTAAAACTGGTAAACTATTAGGCCTGCTCATGGAGAATCCCTCATGACCTCTAAAGTAAGCCATTTGCTCACAACAAATATTGAATGAGAAAGGGACATTGAATAGGAAAGACAAAGAGGATAAGAAACACAGACAGCAATGATGGACCGTTTTGGTGTACTAGTTGCTGTTAATTTCATCACCAATTGTATTAGATGCTCTGGTTTATTGTCAGTATTTGATTATTTTGTGAACTGGTTGAGGTTTTTTATGTCCTTTGAATTGAGAAGAAGTCTCATAAAATACTTCATCCTTGCTAGGCATTTCATTTGTGTACCATTTATTGGTGTCTCTGCAGAGCTAAATGTCATAATAAAGTGGAACATCAGATTACCTAATTAAGTATTTCTGAGGTATATATGCTAAAAATAAAACAGATAAGTGGTAGCAATTTGCTATTCTTAGTAGCTATAAATGTGTAAAATATGGAACACAACTTCAGGCCTATAACTTGAATAGGATTTATTTTAAGAGCTTTATTTACTGCATCATCAGGGAGAGTCTTTCAGCGATTTCTTTCAGACTTGGATCAAGCCCAGTAACGACTGAACCACTTACAACCTCCCAGCACTTTAATAGCCAATTTTATCTTACTTTTTTTATGTAGCCTTCAGTCTTTAGTAGGATACTTCACAGAACGACAGACATGGGAGTAGTAGTTAACCCTGCTAGAAATATGATTTGCCAGTGTGCTGCATGCAACGGTCATGGCACAGCATGACTCTCTGACGTTTGTTTGCCAGAAGTGATAATACTGTCCATTGTAGTTTTGCTGACAATTAGCAAAGTGATTATGGGTTTATCTGGTACTGTAGAATTCTGTGGCACATTGACAGCTGTGAAAATGATTTAATTTTGGCTCCATACAAGCATACAGCTAAATGCTTATTATTAAAGCAACATTTATGAAGTAAATACTATGATGACTTAATGTCCCCACAGAAGTATAATTCATGTTTCTTTTGGAAATAAATGATGAATTAGGAATTTCATCACATTAAAAAAAATACAAAAGAATAAGATAGACTAATGCTTTTGTTGATTTAATACAATTTAAAGTTTGCTAATCCTGTGGGAATGCGATTCTTTTTCTTCCACTAAAGAGACCCCCATTAATGGCATTTAATACTCCATAAGTCTGTTAAATGAAAAAGTCTTAGGATTTCTTTGACACAGAAGAAATATGATGAGATGTGTTTTGAAATGTAATTATTACTACAATAGCAGTAATCCTGACGTTATAACTAAAGTTTAATCATTGAATGGGCACTATTAATGGGAAGAGTGTATGTGCATGGAGTAGGTGCTTATGCAACATTAACCCAAATGTCATGATCTTAGTCTGATATTTTTCAGATTATGTGTAAATACTAGGTTTTGAAGGTTAAGCCTAACAGTATCAGAGGGACAATGAGATACTTTTTAGGAAAAATAATAAAATAACTTGTTCTAAAAGTACAGATTTTCTTTGCATGTGTGTGCATGAATGATTTATTCAGTGTAATTTGAAGCCAAATCTGCTTTTTACTAAAGATTTAGTCATAAAAGCAGAGTAATGAATTTTGCAAATTGAAAAGAAGTGAGACCATATGCCTCTCTACAACTACCTGAAAGGAGTTTGTACTGAGGTGAGTGTTGGTCTCTTCTCCCAAGTAACAAGTGATAGGACAGGAGGAAATGGCCTCAAGTTACACCAGGGAAGGTTTATATTGGATATGAGGAGAAATTTCTTCACTGAAAGGGTTGTCACTTGAAGAGGCTGCCCAGGGAATTGGTGGAGTTACCATCACTGGAGGTATTTAAAAGATGTGTAGATGTTGCACTTAGGGACATGGTTTAGTGGTGGACTTGGTAGTGAGGTTTATGGCTTGACTCGATGATCTTAAAGGTCTTTTCCAATCAAAATTTTTTATGATTATATATTTTCCTACTTTGGTTCTGTGTATAGCATATAGTGTATAGCTCATGAAAGAGGCAGTGAGCAAGAAGATATTCTCCTTGAACCTTTGTTCTATTCTCTCTTAACCACAACTTGGATAAATTATTCACAGTGTATTTTACAAGTAGGGGAAAAAAAGGTGGAAGTTGACTGAGGCACTTTATAATTTCCACAAGTAGAGAAGAATTTTCAAAGGCTGGTTACTTTTTGAAATCATCAGGCTACCTATAATGCTGATGGGGTTTAGCCAGTTACATGCTTGTTAGTCAGTTTTTTCACCTTAATGAGAATTTTTTTGTGATCTGGTTAAGCAGATAGATGTATATCCCCTCACTGGTTAAATATAATTTATAGACTCATGCTACTGTTGGAGCTCCTTTGATCAGTAGTTTGAAAAGGTGGTGAAACAGTAATTTTTTTCCAGTTTAATTAAAATATGCAGACCATTCCTTTGGAAATTTTAACAGTATTTAAAGCTGTCCTACAATTATTTGTTACGCAGTTGAGGTTGAAGTTTGTTCAATGTTTAGACCAAAGAATAGGGAGAAAACAGCTTGGGTGAAAATATTTAGACCGAAGCTGGCCATTTCTTGAATGACTATTCCATGCATAGCCTGCCCATTGACAAGAATTACATAGCTCCACTTAATGCAGATGGCTCGATTTCCACATGGTTGTTTAACAAGTTGATAGCAGGCTGTTGTTAACATGAGATTTACAGGTCAGTAGAAGTAGCGAGATATTCTGGCTTGGAAGTACTCTCTGTTTACTTTCATTGCGCTCTGTCTAATTTAGTTATATAAGAATTAGCTTTTAAACCAAACTTGCTGATCTTGATATTGATGCCACCCAGATGGGTGAAGGAAAAAAAAACCCAACCCAACAAACAGATACAATGCACACCTATATTTTTTCTTGTTATTGGGATTGATTCCTGCTGCTAGTAAGTGAAAATCCTGTTTCACCCAAATGAGAGATGTATTTTGCCCCTTAGCAGTTTTATTTGTTCTTAAACAGCTGTTTAGGTTGGTGTTAGCGATAGTAATGGCAAAACTGAGTACTAAGTGGAACAAGAAGAGTGTTCGTATTTGTTTCTATGTAGTGATTCAGTTTAGCATATGTTAGAAAAAGTTACCAGCAGATGTAGTAGACATAATATTGCTCAAGTCCTGGAGCCTTCTAATATAAAATGACGTTTTTTGCAGAATAAAAAAAGGCAAATAGAATTCTCAAATCTTGCCTAACATGTCTGTCTGGTTTTGGTTGGTCTTTTTTTTTTTTGTTTTGGCTTGTTTTTTTAATTTATTTTAAAGTTACATCCCTGTATATTCTGAGTAGATATATCCAAAGATGAAAATTTTACATCTCCTTGCATATAAATGTCATTTGATCAGCTGGCAGCTGTGTGTCTCTTTTATTTTGACTGATTACTTTGCCTCTAATTTATTTCTCATATAGGCACTTGCTGAAGATAAAGCTTGTCTATATATTTACTGATTGTGGGTTAGTTAATGCTCAACTTTTGACATCATAGACATTATATTTATAAGTACTGTAAATTTTGCTTCTGTGTTTTGATAGTCTCTTGGTCTTTGCTTTAAAACTTCATGGAGAATTTTGAAATACTACACCTTGCTTCTTTGTTCAACCCCTGAATAGATTTGGGAATTAAATGTAAAGAATTAGGAAGTTCATTAAGAAATTAAAGAGTATAACAGCTGCTGGAAGGAGATAGATGTAATTGCTCTGTGGTTTTCCAAACCTTTAAATAATCATGATAGTTGGTAAATTTGTTTTGGAGTATCTTGTAGGCAGGAGTACTTACCGTAGAAGTGATAGATTTTTCTGTGATTACATCAGTGCTGTGTATTGGCTGATGTGTTACTTCTGTAACATATAGCTGCCTATATGAGAAGTCTTCAAATTTATCACATAAAATAATAGTTGTTCATTTTATTAGAAAATTGTGTGGGTATTTTGTTTTAATCCTTTCGCATGTATTCAAAGGCAAAAGAAATGGAGTTTGGATGGAGCAGTGGTTTGCTGTTTCTTCCCTTTTTTCGCTATTGTGAAAGAGCTGGAGGCATTGAGCTCATTACAAGAATGTTTCGTGGTCTAGCACATATACCTTGCAGTGACAGACTCAAGGAGCTCAATTTATTTGGTTTATAAAGATGCAGAAAGACCAGAAAGCTGGAATTTGAAAATGCAAAAAAATCGCAGTAAAAATTCAGTAAAAATATTTTTGAAGTTGAGGGATATTTACTCTTAGATTAAACTTAACCAAGATGGACTATTTAATAAAAGCTGTGGTTTACTGTTATCAACAGTTATTAGATCCAATGGAAGAATTACTGATGATGTTTTGTGACATCACATGTATTCACATGTATTATGCAGCTGATCAAACTAAACTATTACTGTGGCCCTTTTGGACACTGAGTCTTTTTCAAGTGCATGGCCTAGCCATACTGTCATTGCTTTGTTTTACTGTTGCAGGAAGCTGAAAGTATAATGTATATTTTATCCTCAAGAGTTAACTACATTTTTTTTCATCATCAATACTCTCTCTCTGGCCCTGGCATATGCGACTTCCCATAATATATTATGGAAGTATTTTGGCAGAGAAAATGAAAGAACTAGCACGCTGCCTAAAGCTGAGACATGCAGGCAAAAGAACTAAAATTAGAATAGCAGTACTGTTAGTCCAAATAGAAAATAATGTTTTGGGAAATGGTGATTTCTCAAAAGATATCATTATATATAAAAGAATGAAAGTAATCTATACAACATGGAAAGAAATCCCTAACAGAACAGCTTCTTATATTTTTGTTTTTAGGGTTTTTTTGGCTGGAGCATAGTGATACGGTTGTTTTCTTTCCTTACAAGATTGCCATGTGGTGTAATAAATATTGGCAAAAAACTCTGAGAGCCTTAGATGTAAGA
The DNA here is from genome assembly GCA_039877255.1 of Loriculus beryllinus. Lineage (NCBI taxonomy): Eukaryota > Metazoa > Chordata > Aves > Psittaciformes > Psittacidae > Loriculus > Loriculus beryllinus. The sequence continues at coordinate 35,852 of JBCJKH010010778.1, read as the reverse complement.
GACTACAGAAGTATCCAGATGAAGTGTTAGATAAGTCATACAGAAAGAGAATTTTCCTCCCAAGATTGTTCAGAAAGCCACTTCATTAAAACAATTGCCCATTTTGCTTTCTGCTGGCAATTTTTCAGTAGTTAAACAAACAGTGACAGTATGCAACATCCTCAGAGTAGTACTGTTAGTATGACACAGCAAATACCAGAATAATAGTAAATCATTTCACAGTAGCTGAAGCCTCCAACTCCAACAATGTTCTTTAAAGCGTTGTTCTTGGCATGGTGTTAAAATTAACAGCAGCTCTTGGGAAGTTTTCAAAGTATAATCAGATAAATTCATAAATTTCACCCGAGTGCTTGGAAGAAACATTAGATTCCTTTAGAGTTGAAGTACCTAATTCAGTAGTCTAATGAGCAAGGGAAAGCATTGGTGCTGTAGAAATTACTAAATGAGCTACATGAATCCCAATCAAGTTGCTCTTATGTTGTTTCACTGTTATGATTTCACATGATTGATTGAATAAGAATGCCTTATCCGGTGTTCACTGACCTCCAGTTTTCCATGCCTATTAAATATTTTCATATGCTTGATTGCTAGTGAGCTGCACTATCAAATACCTTCAGAATATACATGAGAGCTTGGCTGCTTTTCTTTTATCTATATTCGTTTTCCTCTTAGACACAGCTTTGCCCATTAAATGTAATCACTTCAGAATAATATCCTGCAAACAGTTTGGAAACAAACTGTTAATTCCTTTGAAACATTGTGAAGTACTTTTACTGTGTCTTAACTGGGGAAGTGAGAAAAGGTTACTTCAGTTATACAGTGAGTAAGAATCAGTTCACTTGTCTGTTAACAGGAAAATCAGTTAAGAGAGTTGCTTTGGCTGCGTCTCAAACGCAAGGGATTTTCTTTTTGGGGTGAGTTGAGAAGATCTGGGCAGCGTTCACGGTATGGAGCCGCTGCTGCTAGCTTTCCCTTGCTCCTGGCAGCCCTGTTCCTCTGCAGTTCCATGCTCAGGCCTTGGGAAGTGTAGGGAAGGCTGGGGCATTTTCATGATCCCTCAGAATGCTGTCTTAAATGTTTTGTTGACATTCATCTAACCCATTTTAGGAATCTAAAAGTAGGTATTTGTGTCTGAGTTAATCACTCAGGAGGAGAAGTAGACATATTTACATAATGACTCGTTTAACCTAGTTCTCACTGAACAAGAAATGGGTGTAAGTGTCTGAGTCAGACCCAGGTACTTAAAAAAAAAATAAACATCAAAGACTGGATCCAGGGGAATTCAACCTCTTTTTTTATCTTTTTGTACCCTTATGTTTTTATATCCTCTCTCTCAAACTACACGAAGTGGAGATGGGTGACAACAGTAGTCACATCATCCCAGTTTAGCTCAGGTTTGACGTAAGTTAGCTAGGTAATACTCTTCACTCCCCACTGCTGTCAAAAGGGAGAGAGGGACCATGCCGGAGTGTCAGTTAGAACAAGAAAGTGAACTGGGAACAGCCTTTCTGCAAGAGAGATGCTTAAGGAAATAAATTGGTGACAGTAGATGATAAATGTACTTAAATAGTCCGGTGTATTGCTTAGTCTGTTCATCTTACTCAGACTTTTAGTTAGGCTGTAAGTACACAGAAAGACCTTTGGAGTGACAGTTGTGCGATGCAAAGTGTGGCACACAGCAGGGGAGGGATGCTCAGAA
>JBCJKH010010778.1:0-10114 GCA_039877255.1 Loriculus beryllinus | reverse complement strand
ATACTGGGCATGACGTGCTGTGGTATGGAATACCTCTTTGGCTAGTTTGGGTCAGATGTCCTGTCTCTGCTTCCTCCCGGCTTCCCTTTCTCCCTGGTGGAGCATGATATTGGGAAAGACCTTGGTCAGAGTAAACATTACCGAGCAACAACTAAAAACATCGGTGTTATCAGCTTTGTTCCCAGGCTGAAAGTCAAAACCACAGCACTGCACCAGCTGCTGAGAAGGAGAAAAATGACTGCTACTGCTGAACACAGGACACACCTCTCCACCTGCTAGAAAGCTTTTAGAAATGCGGTAAATTCCCTGTGGTCTTTGTAAGCTGTTCTTGAAATGTTGTAAGTTCATTCATATTAGTTTATTTACTGAACTCTGAAGTTGTTATTGAATTACAGAGCTTCTGTGTACATAAAAGTCTTTGTGTGAAGGGAGACATTATGCTGTCGACATCTGCTGCAAGCTGGGCTCTGTGATTCATGCCAGAGACCTGCGAGTACTTCAGCTGGGGAGGGTTTAGAAAAGCAGCTGTTGAACAAGAAACTAAATGAAACTTCAGCATTCTGTCTCTACAGAAATACACAACTCTTGTTTGTCAAAATTCAGAGATGGATAGTGCATTTTGATTTAGAGGATCAGCAGTTCCTTTTAAAAGTTAATATTGTGCCGTGCTGGCTGTATTATTACCACTATTTATTCCAAGCATTCATGGTTGTTTTTTTCTTTGCAAGGTAACGGGTGGTCTAAAATAGGAAGCTTTTCTTCAGCAATCAGCAGCTCGATGGAACAGTCAAAGACGTAGAGCAATCATTCTTGTAGAAAATACTGATGGCAAATTACATTCTGTAGTGAAAATTAAGCACCTGTTTTTTCCTTGCATTAAGAGACATTACAAGGTGACAGGACACATACTGCTTCTTTAAAAAATAAATGCTTTTGAAATGTACTGGTGAGCATCCTCCTAGATTCTGCCACTTTGCGTTCAGTGATAAGCCACTTTGTTTCAAAGGCCTGTACAAACTCAAGCAAAACGTACAGCCAAGCATGCCACAAAATATATGGAAGTAAGTGAGGATCCGTAGGGTAAGTAGAAGTTACAGTTGTAAGTAATTTTTATTGACTTTATATTGGCATTGTCTCTTCTTGTACTTAATGAAGTAGTATCTCTGGAAAATATTCAGGGAAAATGCTGTATTCAGGGAAATGAGAAAAATGGCAGAATAGTTTCCTGTCCTTCAGTTTGCAGATACATAGTAGAAGGTTTTTTTGCAGAATAATAGTAGCAAAAGTGAAGCAAACCAAAACAAGAACAGCAACAAAACCAAACAAAAAATCCCCAAACAAACAAAAAACCCCCTACCAAACAATGATAACCACAGAAAGGGATTTATTTCCAAAAAGTTTTTCAGGATAAAGAGAGAAAATGAATACTGAAATATTTCTAGCCAAGATTCACCCACGTCATCTGTACTGTGTAGACTTTATTTTTTATTTAATTCAAATTCTAAGGTTCCAAATTAAAATTCTTTGAGCTGAAACTGATTCTATAAAACAGTTCTATTTGTAATCTATTTAAATCTGGGGAGGCATTAAAATGCAGACTGTTATATATCTCTTGGATGACCAAGAGTTCAGAATTAAAAGGTGTAAGAAATAATTTAGCACTAGTTAAGCAGTGTGCAGTTAGAGCATCCAAGAAGACACTGCTGCAAAGCCTTGAATTATTCCTCAGTGTGTATGAATGCTTTCAGATATTCAGCTAGGTCTGTCAAGAATGCAGTTACAGTTCAACTCCCATCTATGCCATGATCTCTCAAGAGGGATTTTCAAGACAGACTTTGGTGCCAGCAGTGTTTGAGGAGAAAAAGAAAAAAAAACAGGAAGAAGATTTTTTTGAAAGTAAAGTGACTTTAGAAAAGCTTTCAGGTATTTTTCTTTATTCCAGGTCAGTCATCAGGAGCATAACAAATTCTGCTTTGGGGCAGAATGAATTTTGGGTTAGGAAGCTGAAGAGGAAGATGGCAGCTTAGCAACAGCAGCATTGGCTAGCTTTGACGTGTTCAAGGGTCACTTAGCATCTTAGCCAATTGTTCTGGCCGAATAGTATGGCACTGTGGGCAACTGGTTGTTTTCTAGAGAAGCAGGAAATGAAATGGTCAATGTAATGGAGACCCCTAATCATCTTTAAGTGGATGGGCAGGCTGGAATTGTCATGGTGTAAGCCCAGCTGGTAACTCAGAACTATGCAGTTCCTTGCACACTCCCTCCTCCCACTTCATCTTCCTGCTCTTGGAGGAATGAGTCGAGAATTGATAGAATGTAATTCCCATGGGTTCAGATAAGAACAGTCCAGTAACTAAGGTATCACTACTGCCACCACCAATAATAATAATGATAAGGGAAATAACAAGGGAAGAGGATACAACCGCTCACTACCTGCCAAATGATACCCAGCCCGACCGGAGCAATGATCTAGCCCTTCCTGGTAACTGCCCCCAGTTTGTATACTGGGCATGATATGTTGTGGTATGGAATACCTCTTTGGTTAGTTTGGGTCAGGTGTCCTGTCTCTGCTTCCTCCCGACTTCCCCTTCTCTCTGGCAGAGCATGAGACTGTGAAAGTCCTTGATCAGACTAAACATGAATTAGCAACAACTAAAAACCTCAGTGTTATCAGTGTTGTTCACAGGCTGAAAGTCAAAAACTGCACCAGCTGCTGAGAAGGAGAAAAATGACTGCTAGTGCTGAACCCAGGACAGGAATGTAACTATCAAAGGCAGCTGTGGTATATCAGGACTAATTGGCTTTGAGTCACCACTGACCCTGCTAGACCAATAAGGCTAACTCTGCAAGAATCACTTAGATGTCTTGGTACATTAATAGGAAACAAACACATGCTTATTTACTGGTAGGGTGCACACCTTGACTTTTTAGGAAATTAAATTACCATGTACTTGGCTTGTTTCATTTCCTTATATTCCTTCCATCTTTCTTTTTCATAGGACTATGCAAAAGCGGCTGTGCTTTTGCACCTCTGTTTTACAGCTTTAGACAGTAGCCTGCCTGGAATTTGTCTGCTACTTGAGCTCATCTAAATCATCAGCCAGAGCTAAAGTACTTAATTTTGGAATATCATTTTCCTATCCATGTAGTAGTGGGTTTCCTAATCTGAAATTAAAACCATAACTTTGAAATAGCTTCGGTTTCAAAAGAAGAAACTTTTTTTGGAATCAAAGTAATAATAATGTTGATTATAGTATGACACAGAAGATCAGAAGTTTAGGATTTTTGTCTTAAGGATGTAGAAGCAGCTGAGCCAATCACAACAGGATTCTAACTTTAAAAGAATGAGATGAAACAGTAATATTTTTCTTGGATGACATTGCATATACAGGAGTGACTTCCGGATTTTGTGATGTGTCAGTTAAAACTGAATGTAGCATTTTAGTCTCTTGTTATATTTTTGCTGGTACCCAGCTGTCCTAAGGTCTTACTTATTTGGATGGACTTAACTGTGAAAAAAATTTATTAAAAGCATTGTTTTCTGTTAAGCATATCTTTCTGGGCAATTATGTGAATTCTAGAACTGTAGTTTGCTGGCTAGAGAATAGCATGGGCTAGTGAAATGAGTCAGGATTCTCTTAAAGTCATGCTGGATAGTCCTGGGAGTTCAGGAGCTATTTCCCTTCCAAATTTTCCAAGTTTGAAAAAGCACAGCAGAAATTAGATTTGAGAAAATCATGGGCTGCTGGGCTTGATTGCTGAGGTTTCCTTAATAACAAGGTCAAAAATAAATGAGCAAGCAGATTGGACCACTCAGGCAAATGGAAGCCATCCTTTCTGGGGGGTTGACCAGCCTTCTTTGTAATCTTTGTTAATGAATTGAGTTATAAACCCTTAAAAAGTGAAATAAATCTCTTTTTTAATCAAAAATGCGTAGTTAGGGGAAGTAGTCCAGGAAATAAAACTCCTGAAACTGAGTAAGCAGAGACACATTAGCAGTATGTGTAAATCTTGCTTTATCAGTCCTGTAGTGGGGACTTCCTTAAGATTTTCTAAACCATTTTGATCTAGAAATTCTCATCCACATACTTCATCGCCTTCATTAGTGGTTTATTCCCACACTGCAGATGGTTACATTTTTGTTATAGGAAATGACTTCTATTGAGTACTCTGTAGAGTATACATGATACAGTGAATGTGTGGCATACAAAGATAAATTCCCTTCACAGAGCTTTAATTTACTGACTGTCAAAAAGTTGTTACATCTTGAAACTCATTTTACAAGTGAAAAAAATATATTTTTAGAATGTGTTTGGTGCTAAATTTCATTGTAACTCACAGGCAAGTGATGACTTGTTAAGGGCAATGAAACAAGATGTTGAAAATTTGTGTCATTTGTGTTTTGGTCACCTGATTTATTTTTGGGAATTGCCATCTAAGCAAAACATTTTTCATTCGCAGTAAAAAATATATCCTGGCTGTGGAGAAGATTTCTGCTAGTGTATCAGTCGTGCAAAGGAGCTTCAGTGTGAATGATGTTTAATAACATGTTAAATATTGAAGCAATTAAGTTTTGGGAAACGTAAGCATGTATTGAAGTCCCTCAATCTCTAGAACATGGGCTATTTATTGTTGGTTTTCTATGGCTGGTTTTGGCTTTTAGCCTGCTAACTTGGGCTGTATAGCCAGATTTCATCAGCTGTCCACTTAGGCCAGGCCAAAGCTTACAGGAGACATGAAAGTTTACCAAGCATGCTTCAGCTAGCTGTGAGGCACAGCTCAGTCTTGACACAAACAGAACTGGAGTTTGACAGTGGTGTAAAGGGAGATAGGTTGTTTGCTGGTGGTGCTAAAATGGTAGATACTTCTTTCTTAACCTGATAGATGGTTAGGGAGCTTTCTGGGCTTTAAACAGTCTTTCTTTCCTCACGTGGCCACCCATGGTGCTGCCAAAGGCTGTCAACAAAGTAAAACAGATGAGACAAAGGATAAAGACAGATTGGTAGTTAATTGTGGTTAATTGGCATTATTCATAAACCTGCTTCTGAAAGTGATTGCAAGATATCTCTCTTGATGAAAGTGAGCTAGAAGCCAGCTATAATCTCATTTGCTTTGTAAGAATTTTTGTAGTGCTTTGTGATTAACAGGCTAGAAAATATCCATTTATTGTCATCAGAGTGACAGGTGCTTTATGTATTGTATGCACACAAGGAAGCTACCGAGCTACTCTGTGCCTTCATTCCTTCCCACCTATCATTTCCCTGTCTTGGTTTCCTCTATGAAACCTGGGGTAACTGATCCCTGACTCATTCTGGAAGGAGTAGCTCAGGCTGTGTTGTATCCAAGGTTTGTGACTTGCTGGGAGCTGTAACAGTGGGGTTGTATTAGTCCACATCTGGACAGGAGGAAACACCTCACTTCCAGTCTTGCACTGGCAGAGCAAGCAGCAGCTATGCAGTGTGGCAGCATTAGCAAGCACAAGAGGAATTTCTGACTATTTGAGCTGTGTTTGCTGTTCAAACATCATCAAAAGAACCCCACAAACTGGGTGGTAGCATCCCACAGGCTGAGCTGTGATGTGCTGTGTGGCATGGTACGATAGCTTAGCAGAGCCCTGGTCTCAAAGGGCTCTCTGTGACCTCACATAATAAACATAAGGATCAGGAAGGCTCTCATAGTGTTTCCCTAACAATCCTAGTCTCAATTTTCATGTTACGGACCCATTTATATCGCTGAGAGATTATTTTGCTTTTCATCCCTGTCAGGTCAGGTCATTGAAAATCCTAAAATTCAGTGCTTCATTTATTTTTGCCAATGCAGAAATCTGTTTATTACAAGTCGTAGAAATGCAAACCAGGTGATCAGATCTTCAGCACAGTGAGCCTTCCACATTTACAGACCTATAGTTTATTACGCTTCTATAAGTTAATCATGCTTCTTACATTGTCATCCCTCACATTCCCCTCCAGTTTGGGGGAATTTTAAAAAGGCCATGAGCTCTGCAGAAAAAGGTGCCTTCTGATTTCCATCCGTATCTACTAAAACATCACCTTACTTTGAGGAAGGCAGGTCTAAAGGTGTTTAGTGCTATCTAGTTTATCAAGAGGCACAGGTCAGTCTCTTCAGCAGAGAATTATGCTGGATCTTATGCTTTTATTGTGAAGCTAATCATAAATCCACATCAATACGCCATAACTTTAAGATACATATTTTGGTGCTTTTACTGTCTTGCTTCAGAAGGGAAATGACTCCCTGTAGCATAACACACCTTCTAAAGGATCCAAGAAATCAAGAGTACTGCGTAGGTCTGATCTGGCTGCATGCCTAATACGTGGATTGGTTTCTTACACCTTTCACGTTTTAAGCCCAGGAGGGAGCCTTAATGGAAAACCAAGAAGATGGACTGTTAAGGATGCTGTGGTAATCAGAGTTAGAATTTTCTGGATCAAGAATGCCAATTGTGCCAGCCCATGGGAAATGATGTGTACTGGTTTTACAGAGGAGACTTTGGTTCACTAGGCATCAAGATAAAATCATTATCCATTCGACACGGAATATGAGCTGGTATCTTAGAAACTGGTCAGTAACGAAAGACAGGATGTGTTTATTACTCATGACATTTAGACTTAAAAGCAATATTCTTTATTTTGTGTTTCTTTTACCATCAGGATTCGGAAGGGTAGTTTGATCACAGAGCGTGTAATGGAACAGAAGTGGTTTTAATTTTAATTCAGATTGAATCCAGCCAGGTGATCAGTATCTTGAATATCTGACATTTAGAGGTGGTAGTTCATGAGACAGGAATTGATGATTTAGTTAATTTTGCAATGGACTAATTTTACATAAAATAATAGTTTAAATAATCGATTCATTTCAGAGAAATGAAGAAAACATGGTAAATTTGTTTTATTAACCCAAGAGAAGCTGTTTTTCCCTGGCTATATATATGAATGTGGGATTTAAATCAGCATGGCAAAGAAAGCCCACACAATGCTAAAGGTTTCATCAGTATCTAGTTTTCCAGACAAATATTTAATGAAAAAAAAAAAAAATCCTACATATTGTTTAGTGTGTTCTTAAGGAAACAAGACATGGGCCATTGTACTGTGTGCTTACCAGGGTTTCTCTGTTATCTTTTGAACCTATTGTGCAGTTTCTGATTCAAACTTGATGAAGGGCTGGAATTTTCCAAAATGACTGCGACCAGCCCCAATAAGGAGGAAGGTTCCCATGGTGGTTGCCTATTGTGTTGAGAAAGCACACCTGGCTACACCTTGTCATATACCTTAAGCAAGGTATATGGCAGGATACAGGGACAGTCTAAGTGGAGGGTGATTTACAGAATATCAAGATCAGTTGTAGGTGCTGTGGGGTGGTGTATGATCCTGCCGGGCAGGCAAGGGAGCTGGACTGAGGCAGTGCAAGCAGATGAAGTTGCAGGACACATGTATGTAAAGCTTCTTATGTTGTCTGCTCATGCAGCAGCTTATGTTGCTCTATTGGCATTTAAAATAGAACACGTAAAGAAAAATCTGTCAAGTATTTTTTTGCTTTACTATGCAGTTGAGTTGTTAAACAGTGTGGAAACACAAGTCAGATATAAAAAGGATATTTACTTCCTGGTATAGCTAGAAGTACACATTTTTTCCCGTCCTTTTTTTATAGGTACTTTTTCTTTATAAAGATGATTAATGTCTTAACAGTATTTCACAAACAAAAATGAAGTGCCTTTAATATATCATGCTTTTGGAGGTTCTGTTCAGTGCCATGCACCATGAATAAAAACTAATACCCAAATAATTTATTTTTAAAATTATTTTATTGTGTACCATTTAAACAGTAGGACATTTACTCCTGAGGCTTTATACTTGTGGTAGTGGTATTTTGAATATCCTATCTGATGTTGTCAAAGAAGTAAGATAGTACCCTGAGGATTGCAGAATTCTTAGTGATTTTTCTTTTCATCTTCCAGTTTGAGTTCTCAGACTGAGTTATTTATCATCTGTTACCTTTAAGGGAATTCTATTCCATTTATATCAAAATTGTTTGGTTGTTCCCAAGGAACAGGCACAATGTGCTTTCGCTTTCTTGTTTCATGAGTATAGCTAAATCTGGATCTCTTTTTAGTTCTTGAGCTGACTAGTTCTTTCAGCTGTCTAGCTGAAAATGCCATAATGAAGAAGCACATCATTTGTTTAATTGGTGTTCTGCATGATAGAAACAAGGGCAGATGCAACTCCTTGCTCTCCCCAGTAAATCCAGGCCTGTGGAACTTACTTTGAAGTTGTGACAGTTTTATGTTCTCTGGAGTAGAAATGAATTACCCTTTGTAGACCAGGTAAATTAAAGTTTAGAAGGTAATGCAGGCTGCTTCTGAAGCCCAGAAGTCAGCAATCACAAAACTTAAATGATGTAGAACTCATAATTTTCTGCAATTTTTCTTTCTGTTGATTCCACTGGTGATTAAATCTGAACCTTTTGGCAGTTGGAACGTTATTATGAAATTCTACAGTGACAGATTGAAGGTCTCTGTGTCCAGAGGTGAATGAGGTTTCTGTCATAACTCCACCTGAGCAGGTCGAATGTGCTTTGCTAACATTATTCACTAGGGTAAAAGGTGATCTCTTTCTTTTACAAGCAGAAATATTTTACAGGTCTTTGACAAACCTAAACTCAGAGGCTCTTGATAAATTGTTTGAGCTTGGTCCACTCCAGAAAACGTTTTAGATTTGATGCTTTTCATTTTGGAAAATGCTCCTATTGCAGCCATTTATTTCGAACTGTCGAATTTATCTTTCTGAGTAAATATAGTAGTGCTACAATACATGAGAAGGAAAGAGTCGGTAAACATTTGGTTTTTTCCTACTTCCTGGTGTGTTTTGTCTGAAATAGGAAAAGCACTTTCCGTATATAGCCTTAACTGGGCTAGCAATTGCTCTGCTCAGTGATGAAGAAAATCCTTTGTAATGAATACTGGAAATACTTCCCTGACCTGCAATACTGGTACCTCACTGAAGTATCACCTAATTCTTTATTGATGTACTCTTGTAATAACCTAGTATACAAGGTCTTCTCACCTGCCTGGCTTTAACTGTTTATGTGAATGAAATCAATTTGTTCACGCAACCGAGTCATTTAGGGATTGGGTCTGAACCCAGATACAGGTAGAGTAGGTACACCCCACAAAATCCACTGCATCTGATGCTAAAAGTGTAAGAAAAATCAATGTGCTTTCCAAACATACTCTCTGGATCACTGAAATCCAGTAACTACTGACCTAGTTTTGTCCTTCAGTGAGCAGGCTGTTTAAAGATTCTTAAGTGTCAGAAAATTCAGGATTGAAGAAAATCACTTAGCAATGAAAGGCGTAGAGGGGACCTCTTGATGTTGATTTTACTTTCCTTCAAAATAATGGTTGCCATTTAAAAATCCCTGTCTTTTTAGAGGAGCTTATTTAATTGCCTGTCAATATGTGGGTGATGAGGGTAGCTATGAAATAGATTATTTCCTTGGCTTTCTGATGTTAGGTCAGTATTAAAGTAATGCAGAAATGAGGGGATTGCAGTTTTGAGTGCTGCTAACCTGCGAAGTTGCACCAGGGGAGGGTTAGACTGGATATGAAGAAAAATTTCTTCACTGAAAGGCACTAGAACAGGCTGCCCAGGGAAATGGTTGAATCACCATCCCTGAAGGTATTTAGAAGACATGTAGATGTGGCATTTAGGGATGTGGTTTAGTGGTAGACTTGACAGTGGTAGATTAAAGGCTGGGCTTGATGAGCTTAAAGGTCTTTTCCAACCTGAATGGTTCTATGATTCTATGGCATTTACTGGAATACACAGGTATATACAAAAAAGACTTTTAGTGCTTTTTAGTGCTACAGTGTGTGGTATGATGGCAACCTGTATAGGTAAAGCTTATGTTTGTTATGCAAAATGTTCAGTACAATCCTGGAGGACATCCTTGTCTCCAAACTGGAGAGGCATAAATCTGATGGATGTACCACTCGGTGGATAAAGAACTGGCTGGATGGCCATACACAAAGAGCTGTGGTCAATGGCTCAGTGTCCGGCTGGAGGCCAGTGACGAGTGGTGTCCCTCAGGGATCGGTGTT
>JBCJKH010010776.1:0-11800 GCA_039877255.1 Loriculus beryllinus | reverse complement strand
CTGATTGAGTTTAAATATTTTCTTATACATGTGAATGTATATTCACATTTTCTTTGACATGTGAATGTCAAAGAGGGAGTGCTAATTGCATGTGAGGGTGGTGGGACAAAACTTCAGGTTTGGTGTTTAGTGTTAAAGGTGTAGGTGTTTAGTATGAGCAAAGTGTCTAAGCTCTTATTGGTAGTAGCAATACTTAGCTGACCAAACAACACCGAGGCCTTTTTGAAGATGAGATGATCTATTCTCTGGGCTCTAGTGGCTGTATTGGGAGATGAAGCACCTACTTCACATGGGGACACCTACATTTGTTTCTCTCAGCCTTGATGCTTTGCTTTGAATTCGTTACTTGAAGTATCTGTTTGCATTTACCTACATTATTGGAAACAGGATATGAGAATAGTGTGTTACATAGCTTGATTCCGGATTAGGTAGTTTCAATGCTTTTTGTTCCTGGTTCAACATGAAAAAAAATGTTGATTCAACTTCAGAACTTCAAGAGAGTCTCAATTCCTAAAACTTATGTAAGTGGCCTGTTGGTTTTCACTCTTGTAGGAGTTTTGAATGACAAAATAATCCAGGGCTTTTGCTTGTCGTGTGATGACATGAAAGATAACCATAGTAGCTATAATTGATTTGAAATTAGGTAAGAGTGGAACTTTATCAGGAAGTGTTTGTTCTTAAGCTCAGTAATGGTAACCTTTCATTCAGTAGACTCCTTCTCTCTTGCAGTCTCCTAGTGAAGTGTATAGCTGGAAAAGAAACTCCTCTCTGAGTTGCAAACGTGCTTCTCCTTCTGATCCATTTTATTATGGAGCCCAGAGGAAAAAAGGAGCTGCAAAACAAACCAATTGTGTAACTTTATTGGCTTCTAATCAAATAGTCAGAATTTTAGCACCTGGAGATGTGCCTTTGAAAGACATTTACCCAAAAGGTAAGAGGCTCATATACTTGTGCTATAACAACTGAACACACTTGTTTATATTTTGTAAACTGCAATCACTCATTACTTTTTCAAAGATGTTTTTAAAGGACCACAAAGCAAGCATTTTAGGAAGAATGAGAGTAATCGCACTCATTTTTAAAACTAATTTGCATCTTATTAACATGCTGAATTATACTTCTGAGGAATTAACAGTCTATCTACACTGTGAATATCCCAGCAGATGGCATCTCCTTCTGTCTGCACTGGGAACCAGCTACAGGAGTATGAGCATTCCAGTTCAGCAATTTGCCTTCACTAGTATTTTCCATCTCTGCTTGGTGGTTGAAACACACACATGCAATGACAAGACAAACCTTTTATCCATCTAGCTCAGTGTTCTGTCTCCAGCAGGACCAATGGGAGAGGTTATTTTGAGCATGCATGTGAGCCTGGCCACTTCTGTGTCTTTCCATTCATCCTTTCGCAACATTTGCAGTTGTTTTGCTAGGGATGTTGCAGGGGACATCCCTGCCTCATGGCCGAAATCTCATTTTATGGATCTGTTGTCTACAAGTTTGTTTGGTCCCTCTTTGAACTTGTGTTCTCTGTCCCAGAATGAATGTTTTATCCCAAATTAAGTCCCTCTTACAAAATAAATGAACTAGTATGCCTGTCCTCGTTTAACACAGATTAACTTCCCTTTGTAAAGAAATCCTTTTATTTTTTAGTAAAAGGATAAAACATTTACTTGAATAAAGAAGCAAAGTTAAGGATATAGACAGGATAGAAAACTGCATTTGTAAAAAAAAAGGTTAGCTTTTAGAAAGACTAAATTTAATAAAACAGAGTTAGCATGACAACCTTGGAACTAGTTATGCTGCTTCAGGCTATAAACTTCTCACACTTATGAACTTCTGAGGGGTCATATTTTTATAGGCCTTCATGGTAAAAAAAAATAAATCTGGCTCTGAAGTGGATGGTATAAAAAAGTTCGGAAGGTAAATCTTCTGTGCTTTTGTTGAAGTTAGTTAATTAATTTAGGAGGGAGGGATACAGCGCTTCAAAATGGTACCTAAAATTGACATCTTGACAGTTATCTCTTAAAGTCTTTTGAGTTGCTGTGGTATATAACACTTCATAATGCTAGATTAATATAGCGAAAAAACAGGTGACATTCTTTGTGAATCCTGGATACCAGTTACCTGAGCAAATTATGTCTGAGGATTGGCTTCTTTCTGACTGAGCAATTTAATTTATGTCTGTTGTTATAGCTGAACAAGATACTAACTTTTTTTTCCCCTAAACAATGGTGATATATATACATGAATAGTGATTGATAGCATTGAATTTATAGAAAATTTTATCAGGTATAGTTTGTGCAGCACTTTATGGCCATTTAAGTTGAGAGATATAAAGCCTTTGTAAAGATCACTATCATTGATTTTTCTTTCCTAAATGATGTTTTAATTTGTGAATTACCAAAATTTATCTTGACTGAATCATCTTTAATATGACCTTACTGATACAATTAAATTGGACTGAACAAGACTCTGTTTTTCTGTTTGGTTTTCTATTCCATACCCATTTTTCTGGGCTTCAGACATTTCATATTTATCAGTTAATGACCGGTTTTATTAGTGGAGTCCTACAGAGACCTGTGCTCCTCAGCATGGTCAGGAAAAAAATGGAGAAATGAATGAACACTTCAGTGACAGTGTTTGCTGGTGATACTGGTCATTAGTCATGGTACAAAGAATTCACCATGAGGGATTGCAGAAGGACTACAGTGCTGACTGTAATAGAAATAGTAGATGAAATTCAGTATAGATAAATATAATGTACATGAAGAAAGAAAGAAGCCTTAATTCTACATCTAAAGTGGTGGGGCTGATCAGTACATCTCAGAAGCATGCTTTTGGTGTTATGGTAGATAGTTTCATTAATCAGTTCAATGCTCAGTAGCAGTTGAAGAAAAAAGATTGAATGTTAAGGATTACTAGGAAAGAAACAGAAAAAACAGCAAACATTTTTGTGCTGTTGTGTAAATCCATTGTCTTTAACACTGTCTAGTTTTGGTCCTCCATCTCAAGGTGAGGGAAGGCTGAAATGAGTTAAATTCAGAAAAGGACAATAAGGATGAGCAAGATTACATCAGCCAACCCTGCTTGTGGAAACAAGATCAGAAAAGGGGCATATGGTGGAGTTATACCAAGAACATGTATGGCACGAATATGTGGAAAAAGCAACAGTTTTACATTCAGGGGCAGCTAGTGAAGCTAATAGGAACTTCATCAAAACAAACAGGATGGTTATTCACAGAACAGGGAACCAGCCTTTGAAACTGCTTCCTGAAGGATGTTGTGAATGCTGAAATGTGAATCCAAAGGAAAACTGGACAAACTCATGGAAGGTTGCTAAATACACAGGCATTGAAACATGGACACTACATTCAGTTTAGGAAGCCCCTGGATTGGAACTGATTGGGGACTTTGTCCATTCTTATCTTTTTCAACTATCTAACTACTTTTGGAGACAGGATATTAGTACTAGATTAGGTGAACCCAGTGTTGACATTGTTATGGCACGAACCCAAAATCTTTCCAGGTGGCAAAGGGAAGACAGAAAAAAAGAGATACAAATCCATGTACTCCCTTGGAAGGTGAGATAATAAGGTACTAGTCCTTGCTGACAACTAGTCAGTTCTGGCACACAGCCTTCTATTTCTATTAATAGCTCAAAGTAATCAGCCAATCAGCCAAACTGTTAACATACTGCAATATGTATTACCAAAACTGCTTCAGGAACAACAACCAAATAAATAATTTCCTTTATGTTTTATTGAAGCTGTAAAACAGGATAATAGTTACGTTTGAAAAGAAACTTAAACAGGTAATAATTCCCCCCAAAACTGCCAAATATATGTATGGCCACAAAATACAAATTTGTTCAAGAGATCATGGCAGAATTCAGCAAGTAAGTATCAATGTTTATTGTAAAAACAGGGCTATAGAAATGAAGGCTACTTGAGAGCAAATATTTACTTGGATTCTCAGCACTTTCTATATATGGACATAAAATAAAAGTCTATTACTGAGTGCGTATCTCTGTTAGGGTGACAGTAACTGGAACAGCATGTAGCATAACACACACAGTTACAGGAATAACCTCAGCACATCATCTGGTCCACCTATTTATATAGGCACAGGATGACAACGTGTTTAGACTTCTTAGCTGGTGTTTGTAAAATAATTGGCCTATTGCGATGCTTCACTCTCCTTGTATAAGAAAAGCCTTTCCTAGTATCCAGCTTTTTTTTGCTGTAAACAAAACTGAATACTTCATGTCACCTCCATTCAGTCAGGATAATATTGTCCTGTTTATAAGGATCTTTTTGATATTATGGGGCACAGTTTGTTGGTTATGGTTTTTTTTAAAAAAGTTTCTTTTTATAGAAAAAAAAATAATTTGTTCTTATAACCCATCTATTGTAACCTCTTTGTCACTCCCAGGAATCTCTCATGTCTCTATATTTGAGCATAAAATTCTCAACCACATTTCTGGGTTGTTCCTGTGCTGCATTTAAGCAGTTGGTTAGCTTTTCTTCAGATTCCTACTCAGTTGTCCTTTGGGTTTTATAATTTAATATGGTTTATTTGAGTTTTCTTTCTATAATTTATTAACTTAGTTTTTAATTACTATCACTCAGTTCTACCCCTTCCAGTTCAGTATCAGCTCTATGTTCTTGATCTTCATCGGAATTTTTTAATGTGTATCTGACTCTCCATTACTACCAGAAGAGAGAGCACATTTTAAACAAAATCTAAGCAAAACAAAAAGTGCTCTGTGGCCCACAAACTTTCATTTTCTCATACTTCTTTCCTGTTTCTAATATGTTTGATATTTCCACTATTATGAAGATAGGTAAAGTCAATAGATGAGCTACTGCAGATATACATACTGTACATGCTGAAGATATGCATAAAGGGCTGCTGTGGGTTATTCTTTGTACTCATTTTTATATTAGATCCCCTTATGCTGCTCATCTCACTGGTCTTTTGTGTGTGTGCTGTATGCAAGCATCAACACTTCTGCAGGTAACAGGCTTTCCTTCATTTCAAGGAGGTGAAAGAGATGGTGTTTCAGAAAGAAATCCAGACTTGTTTTCATCTTGTGTCAATGATATTTTGTATCCATACTATGCAGTGTGATTCAGTCTTCTGGTTTCTTTTCTGAAAACTTAAGTTCCTTAATCTGTTCCAAGCAGATGAAAGGCAGCTCCTAACTGGAAGGCACTTCTGAGCCCAGGCAGTGTGTACTCATATGTTGGCAAAAGCCAGTGTGTGTAGGTAGCGTGTGTGTGTGGCAAAATCTCTGTGTGTGGGGACACACACACAAATTTATTTCTGAGGGTGGAAGCATAGTGTTAGCTGTATCCGTTAAAATCTCTGTAAACAGAATATTAAATGCCAGATAGTCTAGGGCTGTTTACTGTGAAGTTATACAATCTTTGCATGCTGAGAATCTACCTGCAAAATGAGTGGTTCAATTTAAGGCAACAACATTTAGGTTAATATTGAGGAATTTTCAAATAGGAAACATAAGCACAATGTTTTGAAATGGTCTTCGATAGGCTTTTAAAATCAGATATACAGCTGACATTATCTTCAGTGACAGATGAAAGCAGTGAGTGAGTTATTGCAGTAATGACTGATTAGTGTTTTTATGAGCACAGCTATTTTTGTGTGTAATTTAGACATTTGCTGTACAAATACATTGTTCTTTTATAATTGTGCCTGTCTGGCTGCTCACTATTGTAAAACAATTCTGTATCTGCAAGTTACACTCCTGTGTTGCATGTGAGAGCTTATCATTTTCTGACAGGTACTGCATAATAAAATGCTTAAATTTAATCTGCTAAATGCAAATGCAATAACCACTCAATCATGCAGCAGGAAAATAACATGTTTGTTTATTTTCAGATGTCACTCCTCCACAAGCTGCTGGATACTTGGAAGTAACAGATCTTAATGCAAAGAAAATCAAATACATTGCTATTCCAAGGTAACTGATTTTATTGATTAGAGCAGCCTCTGTCTTACAGGAAGAGCGAAGAGAATTTAGTATGTATTATTACTTCAGAATAAGCAAATATTTCTTCTGATGTGGAAAGTAAGAATAATTCATACCTAGTGTGTCAAATTCTCCAACTGTTGCAGCGTATTTCTGTCAATATTTTTTAATCTGTTTAATAGGTGATACCAGTGAAAATGTGATAATTAGTGAATATGAAAGGTAGCTTTATCTTCTGATTTTCATTGCCTTTGTTCTTTCCCCTCTTCCCCCACTTTATCCTCCTCTACCCTGTTTTACTTTCTTTTGCTCTCTTTATTTTCTTTTCCTTTCTGTGTATCTTTAAGCTCTAACCAAAACAGGAAGAATGATCCAGTGTTATGTGTCAGGAAACCAGGAATCAATTTCTGATCCAGTATAAAGTTCATCTTGAAAATAACTTTAGCTTCTCTATGTTTTGGTTCTCCCTGTGAAAAGTATATGTTCCCTCACAAGTATCTTGCATGATACATTAAAATAGCCAGACTTCGTAGCTCCTGTTTGGTTTTAACATCTAGCTTTCACCATTGTAGAGCATATTTGCAAATATTTTATGATATAAACCTGCATTTTGGTTGCAAATTGACACTTTCAACTGCAGTAATAATGAAGCGTTTGTTTTCAATAGCAGTCTCTCAACTTTACATGCTTAAATGGCACATGTATGAAACCCACACGAGGAATTTTATGGTTTTGATTTTTTTAATTCTCTCCATTTGATGTTGATTTTGACAATAGTAATTGATTCTTGTTGAAATTAATTTTGCTTCATTAGTAGTCTGTGGAAGTTTTGAATTAATAGAGAATTAATTTTGGACTGCTCACCATTTTATAATTGACCCATTGGCCTACATTTTACAGAGTCATTCAAAATGTAAGGCATTAGCATAGAAATAGTAGGGAATAATGTTTTATTTTACTCTAGGATTTTATAAGAAATTACAAAGCTAGACTTCAACATCATGACCCTAACCTTGTAGGAGGATTTAAGCTATTTATGGCAAATCTGAGCAGAAGTCCAGATTTTAAAATGTACCCCATTAAGAAGTGATAAATGAAGTGACTTTTCATATGTATAAATAGTTCTGTGCTAAAATCTAACAGCCTTTCCTCCTTCTGCCATAGCTGTCCGGGTAAAATGCTGAGATAACATTTCTTCAGTTGAATTGGTACATGGGAATTCCAGTCATACGTAGAGGCATATGTGTTGCTGCTTCTTTTATACTCCCTTTTATACTGCCATGTATCTTTTAGTCATAACCAGTTCCAGTAGGTAGAATGTTTCAGATTAAATAGTGTATCTGCAGGGCTTAATTATAGTGTCTTATGGAATGAGGATGTAATTTCACTTCGATTTACCACCTTAAATACAGAAATGCTTATCCTCTTTTTAATTGCAGCTTCAGGAGAAATCATAGAATCACAGAATGGTTTGGGTTGGAATGGACTTTAAAGATCATCTAGTTCCAACCCCCTTGGGCAGGGGTACCTTCCACTAGGTCAGGTTGCTCAAAGCCCCATCCAGCCTGGCCTTGAACACTGCCAGGGATGGGACAGCCACAGCTTTTCTAGGCAACCTGTGCCAGTGCCTCAGCACCCTCATAGTAAAGAGCTTCCTTATAACTAACCTAAATTTCCCCTGTTTAAGTTTGAGGCCATTACCCTTTGTCTTATCACTACAGTCCCTGATGAAGAGTCCCATATCACATTAATTCTTGTTTTTCAGATCACAATCTCTATCTCCATATACAGCTTGGCTTTCCAAGATCTCAGATGCTGATGCCCTATTGGCACCACTGGGCAAAGTAGGTTTGGTTACTGTGGACATGGGAGGTGGTGTGAGGCTTTGGGAGACTGGGCTGGACAGCCTACAGCGGTCACTGCAGGACTGGAGGAACATGATTGGCCAAGAAGACGGTCATCCTGTGCAGGTAGGAGTTCACAAAGCTGGAGTGAAACCACTTAACAAAGTGAGTTGCAAATGAGCTTTCAGCTGGAAGAGAGGTAGAGGGAGGGCTGTGTTGAAAAACACAGTCGAAATAAAAAAAAGTAGAAATATGCCTGCAAGAAAAAATTAGTAGATGTCTTCACTGGAAAAAAAAAAAAGACACAATAGCTTAATTAAAAATCATATTGATGACCCCTGTAATTAAGGTTACTGACACTCTCTTTGTCTTACAGTGTTGGTATTTTGCCAAATTCTAATATATTTAAGTGCAAATCAGTTCTTTATCTCCTGCTGGGTTTTAACCCCAACTTTCAACATGTAGAATAATGAGATTAGTTTTTAAGGAAAGCAAATATTTTTCCAGAGTACAAATACTTGGGAAAAAAATAGCTTGTTTATACCAAGAAAAGAAACATGAATCCTAAGGTGGAAGACGCCTTGAGTTCACAGTAGTGCCTTTGAAAACTCTCCTAGCTGAGCAGAGCTGCAATGTAGCCATGTTCCAGCATGGGATGTTTAGGTAGATGTTGAAAATATACAGCATATGTATGTATGTTATGTGTGTATGTACGTATGTATATATACCAGTGTCAGTGTACTGACTAATATGTATGATCACCATTGCAACACACAGGGAAAATTCAGGACTGCTCAGTTTCATCTTTGACTTCTGTTAGTGACTGGAGAAGGTGTCACTTCGAAGAGCTAAAGTGTGCCTTGGAAGGTCTTCTCCATTTTTGATTAGGATCCTGTCTGTATCTACCATTGCAGTTATTTCTGTTTCGTTAATTTCTTTAACCACATTCACAATACATTAGAATGGGAAAACAGGATGAGTCTTTTCTAAATTAGATCTCTCTGCAGTTTTTTTTTACAAGGTCTCTAGTTATTTCAAGTGTGAATGAGATATATTAGGCCAAAACCATAGCTCTTCTTTCACTTTCTTTTCCCACTCTGAGCTCCTTTTCTGCAAGATGTTCTGCAGTTGTAGAAACTTGTGCAAGAACTGATGTGTTCTTGTTACTGGATCTCAGCAAATGCCTTTCATAAAAGTAATGAGAAAAGCAGACGGTTCCCCAGTAGCATGTTTGTGTGGATGCTTGTTGCTTTACCAGTGCCATTTTCATTACCATGGCAGTAGCATTAGCACCATCTTATGGTCAGATATGGCTGGTTTACACCAGCCTGATTTCACCTTTCTTTCTTAACTAAATTTTTCGATGGACCTAGACATAAAAACAGTCCTTTATTAAGGTATTCCTTTCTGGAAATGTGAAGATCTTGTTAGCTTGAAAATGTATTCATGTAGATACCCTGTCTACATAAGCATATCAAGAAGTGTAGTGTTTCCTTTTTTATAGACAGTTACTTTGCTAAGAAAACTGCAGCTAAATATTTCCTGATATCTTTTTTACAGAATTGGAGATATTTTGCAGCCACATGTTGATCTGTACATTCAAACATGTGAAAATCACCTTCTTTTGTGTTTCATGCTCATGCTAGGTATTTTGGACTGTAACGAGGCATCTCTAATTCTTTGCCTAAACCCATCATTCCCAATCATCAGAAGCTCGCTGAAGAAAATTGCCAGTGTTACACATATCATTAGAATTCTTTCCTCACCCTTTCCCAATTTTCTTTACCTGAAAGATGCCATTTATGCATCCCACAAAGCTACTATAGGCTTAGCAAACTTATTAGCCCTTCATGGTGGTGTTCTTAGACCAACATGAGACTTGTCTAGGTGGTTTGGAACCACTGTTCTGAAAAAACACACAGAATCTCTCTGGAGCTACCTGACTTTTGAGAGAAAGAAGAATTAGGGAGCTTTCAATATAACTATAGATTCAAAGGACTGGAGACAAATCTTGAATCAGGCTTCAGTTGAAACTATTGATGCAATCTTCTAGGACGGCATTTTGGATTTCACAAACATATTACTCTCAGAAACAGGCTGGATGTTTATAAGCAATGAAACAGAGGAAAACAAACAGCTGTTCTATTTATGTTGAGTAATTATGCTCCCTTGATAAAATATTGTGACAGTCTTCAAAAAAGTCAACATTTGGTTTGTATTGTAGAAATACTCAGCAGAGTTCAAACTGCTGAAGTCTTGAGGCTATGAAAACAGTTTCTGGAAACCTGGTTTATGTTTGTTGAAGTTTGCACTAATATAAACAGGTGAGAAATTTTCTTCATTATTGAAGTTTTAAATTCAAAATATTACTACAACATTCTGAAATTATTAAATTGGAGTGCCTAAAATAAAAAAGTACAATGTTTACATAAAAGTAATTAAAAGATACATCAATTTATCCAATTTAATTTACTCGCTGCCCATCAGTAATAGTCTACTTACTGGGGACAGGCGTTTATTTGGACAATTCCTTAATATGAGACCAGGCTCTTCCAGAGACACGGAGCCTGGAAATGTTCTCTCCCTTTTTTCCCCCACTTTGCTTTTGTGACTTGACCTGATCTTATTTTCTAGCAAAAAGCCAGCTGAGGGGTTGTATCGTATTAGAGCTCACAGCATCACAAAATCGAGATGGTGCAATGAATCTGGAGAAACACTGAATGAGAAAAAGTCTGCATTTGCTTCTCACCAGTGGTTTGAACAAGAAATGTGCTAGGGACAGTTCTGCACTAGTATAGAAATTCATGCAGTACTGGCCCAGATGCACTGTGTTAGAAGAGGCCCTAGAAGTGGGCTACTCCACATGGTATATTTTGAATATGTTTTGACCTTGGGACTAAAAGGAGACATGAATGAAATGTGTGTAAGAATAGAGAAGTCTTTAGGTGAAGGTTTTGGGAGAGTCAAGATCTTATGCACTGGGGAAATGATTGAGAGGTTAGATTTTCGTCAAAAATGAGTGGTTTTATCTTAAATTGCATTTCCTCTTCTCAGTAGCTAGAAGCATGGTCTTTTAGTTTCTGCCATGACTAGTTAACATTTTACTGATACAATGTTTCCACAAAGCTGAATCATTGCAACTACCTAAATGGAGAAGTGAAAAAAAATTACTTCATCCATCCATAACCCTTTCCATCTAGACACCCAAAAGCATTTATAAAAGTGGTTATTGCAACATCTGGAGCTAGTTAGCATGATCATTCTTTCCAGAAGGGGGAACAGAGACAGGAAAAGCAAGTCACTTGTTCAAGTTCAGGCTGTGTGTCTATAGCAGTGTCAGAGGTGGGATAAATACCATATACATCCATAAGGATATATAATCATACTTTGTAACTTTGTTGCCAAGCTGAGTAGCCTGAATGCCCTTGAATGCTGCAATAGGTACAAAGATACCTTAAATTGGGCAAAAAATAAATAAAAATGCATTGTAGCCTCCTAGGAAAACATGTTATATCTAGGTATCGAGGTCGAAATACGCAGAGATGAGTGTAGACATATTAAAAAAATTCAGCACAACTCAAGAAATGCAATTAATCATAGAATCATAGAATAGTTAGGGTTGGGAAGGACCTTAAGGTCATCTAGTTCCAACCCCCCTGCCTTGAGCAGGCACACCTCACACTAAGCCACGTCACCCAAGGCTCTGTCCAATCCAGCCTTGAACCCCGCCAGGGATGGAGCACTCATAACTTCCTTGGGCAACCCATTCCAGTGCCTCACAGTAAAGAATTTCTTCCTTATATCCAACCTAAATCTCCCTGTTTTAAGTTTAAACCCCTTGTCCTGTCACTGCAGTCCCTGATGAAGAGTCCCTTTCTGGCATCCTCGTAGGCCCCCTTCAGATACTGGAAGGCTGCTATGAGGTCTCCACGCAGCCTTCTCTTCTCCAGGCTGAACAGCCCCA
>JBCJKH010010775.1:0-30221 GCA_039877255.1 Loriculus beryllinus | reverse complement strand
GTTGATGGGATTTTTCTTAAAACAAGCTGCTCTTGGGGTAAGTTTTGGGGATCCACATGCATCCCCAGTATCTTCATGGCATCATCCCCCACCCATGCTAGTGCACTGCACCACCGTCTCAGGACACCTTTTCTGCTCCTTCATCCAAATGGGAGAAATCAGAGTCCTAGAAGGAGCTCTCAGGTTTTATGGGCTGTCAGGCTGGCCTGGTGGTGGGTAAAGTACTTAGATGCGAAGTCAGCATTAAATATTTTCTCACCTTTAATCCAGTTCATCTTTCAGTGTCTCAAGATGCAGACAGCTTTATGCCTAGCCAGGAAAAAGAACTGTGGATATCAAGTGTCTGTACTTTTAAATGTTATCAGCCATTTCCTCTGATTTATTACATTAAATTGATAATGAAGGAAAAGAATAGGATTCACCTGTATACACATAAATAATATTTCTGCTACTAACTTTCTCAGGACTGAAGATTTGGCTTTCTTCCCTCCACCTCTGTTTCCCCATCCTTTATCTGAAATCTGCTTCATTCTTCTCTACTTTGGCTGTCTCTTCCATCTTTCATTACAGCAGTGTTGTTTTCACTCACCCACTGGTTATTTCTTTTAACTTCCCTACTGCAGAGAAGAAAGTGGATTTATTTGGAAGGAACTGCTGCAAAGAGCTCCTCCTTGCACAGCTTCCCACCTAGCCTGAGTGTCTGCATACTGTGAAGCATCACAGCTAGGTGGATAAAGGTACTGTGAAGATAGGAGAGGGAGCATGAGGGTGTCTGATGACCTAACATGGGTCAGAATTGCTCTACAACAGCCCATCCTTCCTTGGATTTCAGCAACAGACACAGGCATGTACCTCCTCCAGAAGGCACATGCAGCACGGTGGGCATGCACATACCTCCATGCTGACTCCTTCCCCATGGCCTATGTTTTGCTTGGCTGTGGTTGGTCTTCATGTCAGGTGTTGCTGCAAGAGGTGTTGGATTCAGGACCTGTTGTAGAGGACATTTTCTAGGAGAGCACATGACTCTGCATTGTCACCACAGTACATGAGGCAACAAAGCCTGGCAGGCTCAGAATTGCTCCTTCCTTTCAGAGTAAATTCCTCTTCTATTCATTAGTGTATGTATGCATTCACCCCTCCTTCTCTTGCTCTGCTCCCTCATAGGCTGGATGTCCTCTCCTCCCTCTGGAGACCCACTCTTTTTTGCTGTGCTCCAAGTGAACTATATCACCTTGAGGATGAGGAGGCAGTAGGGTTGGTCCTGCTACCTGCAGTCACAAGGCAAAGTTTCCTGTACACCTGGAGAGATCTAGTCTGCTGTATTATTGTAGCAGAGCACAGAGAATAATCAGCATGCTGATGGGAGATGACTGCAAATCAGGAGCTGAACTAAGGACATGCAGCAGTAAGAGACATTGTTCTTTCACTGCTTTCTTTCTATGGAGTACATGCCAGCCACCAGGAGGAAAACTGTATGCAGCTCTTGTTCAGTGCAATATAAAGGCAGGGTAAGTAAAAGTGTGTTTTGAGCATTGTAAAAGGTTGCTATACAGCAGTGCTTTGCTTGGCACTGCACAAGTTAAGTGGGCACAGAGCTGCTCTTAGCACTGGAAGAGCACCTGAGGATGGGCTTATTATGTTGGGAGTGAACGCAGACTTAGGATGCTTGAAACACAAAGCTGAGTCCCAGTGTTGTTTGGGATCCCTCTGCAGACATAGCAGCTGCGAATCAAGCTGAGGATGGTTATAATGTGCCTTGGTCAGGATCTTAGAAGAGCCGAATAAGCATGTGCTTCTCTATTTAAGACCAGGATTAATACCATGCAGACTTTAATCTGGATTCCACAAATGAAGTTCAAGAATCTATCCTTGCACAGCCAGGAGAGCTATTTGAGGCAATAGTGAAATTGATTTTGATTTAAAAAATTTTATAGGAGATAGGAGTAAATATGGAGAAAAGTAATCTAAAATTGATTAGAAAAGAGCCATTCCCCAGAAGGCATTAAGTCACTGAAGGTAGGCCATTGAATAATCATGAAAAGAAAATAAGAATTCTCTGGTATATACAAATAAGAATCAAATTATTACATTCCTGAAATAGTATTTTTTGCTTTGCTCCGTGTGTCACTCTTTTGTGATTTAAGATGAGAAAATGTCATAAAAGACTAGAGATGTGGCCCATAACTTGCAAAAAACTCTGGATCAGGATCAGTAACCATCAGAGGGATTTATACCAAAGTTCACCCTAAAAACAAAGCAGTGGGAACATACTCTGGGAGTGCAGTGCAAGCAGAACTTGTGTGTCAAATTATATCACAGATACTAAACTGAAGGGAAAATGATGGATTTCACACTTGATGTTGGCATGGAAGAGGAAAGTCTGACTGTGTACTTGCCAGATTTATCTGGATATCTATCCAGATACACCTGGAACATGAAACTGTAGTAGTGGTTTTAATTACCTAGATGAGATTTACTGAATACATCTGTTTGGAGAACGTAGAGGAATTCAGAATGAGTGGCTGTGTCACAGACATTAAGTTGCTGTGCAAATCTCTTGCTATATTTTAGCAACTTTGCAATGGACTTTGCACATTTAGTGATGTGGTTTGGGCATTTCTACTTCTAGTTCTCTCTTCAGATTTGATGCATATAAGGCATAGCTAACATGCTAATGAGAAAATGTAATTACTCATTCAACTTTGTCCTTACGAGTTTCTAGAGGTTGTATTACCAAATATACCTGTGAACTCGTTTAACTTATGGATTAGTTCCAAGTCCATGTAATAATTAATGTCTCACCAAGCTGTACACGTAACTTAATTTAATGTTGTAAGAGTAAGAGCCTAACTGCTAGTTCAAATGCTCAACTTAGTAAGAGTTCAGATGTAGAATATCATGTGCAATCTTAAATATCATTAACAGAATTCTTGATGGGAAGTGTTTTTAGGATAGTCCTCATTACAGCCAGGACATTAATCTTGCACCCAGCTGTAATAATAGCTACATTTCAAATAATTACATTAATGTCAACTGTTGCATAGGTAGAGTATGTATCAGACCTTCAATGCCACACAGAATGACTGCGGGTTTTTTGAGATGAAGGTTTAGGAAAACCAGTGCTTAAATACTGTCCCCTTACCCCAGGGGGTGGGTACAGCCCAGTGTTAAGTTTGGACACTGGCTGCTTAGATAGTGACCTAAAAGGCAGGAACCAAAACTGGTCCAAAAGTCAAGGTTTTTTACAGGCCTCTTAAACAGACCTTCCTGTAACACTCTGGTGTAGTGCCTTAGGTGTTGTAAGTAGTCCATGTGAGAGTATGTAAGATATATAAACCTGTGACTTCAGTCTTAAGAAAAGCATGTTCTCCATCAGCACAAGTCAAGGACTGAACTTTTCAGACACTGGCGACCTTCATAGCGTTCATGCTGCTGTTTTATAGAAATGTGCCACAGGTGCTTGCCACTTGTCTTACTAAATTGCAATGATTAAGCAATGAGTATCTGAATGTGCAGTTACAAACCTATATTCATAGATGTTCTTTGTCTCAAAAATACCCAATCTGGCTTGCAGCTGGACCTAGCCTCTGCACCTCCCCTGTCCTGTATATTCCCATATTGGTCTTTTTCAGCCCATGGAGTTATGTTAGGTCTCTGAGGGGACCAGCTTTGCCCTGTATAAAGTAACGAGCTGAAGGGGGATCTGGCTGAAGGAAAGGGTGGCATTACAAGCAGCTGGTGGTGTGGGATGGAGAAAGCAGTGCTTCTGTCTTTTGTGATTGTTTTTTTCTTGTGAGACCTTAGGTTTTCCTTCAGTCCTCTGTGTCTAAAATCCTGTGATTTTACACAAGAATCTCAGCCTTCTGAAAAGGGAAAATTAAGTTTTTATCCAATGTATATTGCCATAGGGGGGGTGAAGAAGGAGTTTTGAAGGGCCTTAATTTCCTGCCAGGAATGAAGAGACAAAAAGACCTGTAAAGAAGATGAAACTGCCTGAGAGCAGGTCTAAGCAAGTTAGGCACGGATATATATACTTGCCCTGGTCTTATACTCTGTTATATATTTAGTTTATTATAGCTGCTAGTAAAAAAAAGCCAGTATTAGGTTTGAAAACATTACTTATGTAAGATAAAGGAAGCCAGAAATACAATGCACATAAATATGAGAGAAGGGAACTGCTTGCTCTCAGAAATGTGGAATAAATTTGCAGAGGCACAGTAAAAGATGAGAGATTATAAAAAGGCATTAGGGCTGTCACTGTGAAGGAGTCAGGGAATTGCAGATCAAGCTTACATTTCTAGTTCAGACTGGAGTTTGTTGTAAAGAATTTCCTGGTCTTTAGAGGTAACAATAGCAGTGCAAAGTGCATTGAAATCTGAAATTCTCTGGAGAATTCAGCAGGCTCATATGGGTATAGGAAAATGTAGATGGTAAGCATAAGCTATGTATATATAGCAGCTTCATAAAAGCTCAGAGATAAAGAAAATTGTGAAAATGAGCTATTTCTTCAAAACATCAGTCTGGAAAAGAAAAGGACTTATACTGACAGAGGACATGTTACAGCCATGGTTTGAAGTAAGTGTAGGTATATTTACATCGCTTTGCTGGCAGAGACTACAAAGTAGTGCTGTATCATGATTTGCATTTCTCTGTGGTTGTGCTATAGGAGATCTAGCACTGGAGCATCTCACAACACCCATCCTTATCTGCATTTGTCAGGCAGAGAACCACAGAAGGGGGCTGAGGTGGTTCAAAGAACAGGATTTTCCACCATTTTCAAGGGCTGACGGGGAGGTGTAACATCTAGTCCCAGATATCCTGTATTGAAAGGGCTACTGAAAAATGGAATTAAGATTCTTGAGATTTCTTTAAAAAGCTAACAGATCTAAAATAAATTCTCCTGCTGCTGAGCTTGAGAACCTGCCTTTAAAACATGGTCAGTCTCCCTTTATTTTAAGAGGTGGTTGAGAACCACATTTACTGGTCCAGGACTAATCTGGGTGCTTATAAGTACGGTTAAAGATATGTTAGAGTCATACTATTTCATGGGGAACAAGGATAGTAAAATGCAAGGAGACACAGCCTGCATACAAAACCAAGGCAAATAAAATCACAAACCTCTGCCTGCCAAGGAGATTGCTTCTTTCTCCTTCAGAGTATAAATCCTGAAAGACAGGCTTTGTGGAGACAAGAAGAATATGGAGAGGGAGCCTGGGGAAGTAGCAACTCAAAAGACTCTACTGAAATCAAGCAGAGATCAGCAGGAGCTCCTGAAAGGCATTTTTGAGTGCTGTGAGAGCAGCTAATGCCATTTTATTTTTATTCTTTATAGGACTCATAGCAGGGAAAAAAAAAAAAAAGGAAGAGGGAGGTGTAATATGTGCTGTTATTAAGAGAATCAGTGAGAACTGGCCTGACTATAAGCCCCATTTCTCCAGCTAGAGTCTCATCATACTTGTGAGCTCACTTGCACTTGTGAGCAAAAGCCCCAGACCTTTGCCACCGGTTTAGTATCATTGGGTGCCTTCTGCTGTTTCTGCTGCCTGTTGCAGGAAAAGCCCATGCCACACTGATGTCCCCTGCACAGAACAGAGGGTGGTGGCTGTCTAGCAAACCTCTCGGTCATCTAGCCTGATTTTGTTGTCTCATCTTTGGCTGTGATTGAATGGTGGCTTTGTTTATAGCATTTATTTTCATGTACCAGTAAAGCAGCTCATGCTTTACTGGTGATGTTCAGATGAGAAAGGGTGTCTTTCTGGATGGGGGCTGGGAAGGGAAGAACGAGTTTGATGGGGATTCTTATTGTCAAGAAAATGCAATGCCAAATGTGTATTGAACCTGCTAAGACTGCAGCAGCATCTCAGATTTAATTTCACTTTGGAGACCCTCTACAGAGGAAAGAAACTATGTCCATTTGTACCAGACTTTATTTTGGGGAAATACACTCAAAGGATACTTTTGTTTGACAGTGCTGAGAGTTGAGATCTGTGGCCACTTACTAGAGCAATATGGGGAGAAATGGGTTTTTTTTTTTTTTTTGCTGTGCTAATCATGAAATTCCAGTAGAGTGTGCAATTCTCCCTTTCATCTGTGGCTTCTCCTCTTTAGCTTTGGGTTGTGTTGCAATGCTGAAAGCATCCATCACACCTCCATGTGAGGCCTCAGAACTCTGTGGTGCCTGTTTGTCAGTTGTTTGTAAGCTTTTTTAGGACAGCTGCACTTTATAGATGTGAATACTGTGAAAGAAAGGGTTTTTTTCCTCTTCCTTACTGCTGCCTTGCACTTAACATTCTTCTGGAACACTGTTAGCAGACTTTCAGCACATACCTGTGTGTGTCATATTCCTCTTACAAACAGCTTACTGCCTGCTTCCTAGAGACAACACGCTTGACTAGGTAGACTTGGTCTCATGCCTTTTCATCCTTTTCTTAAAATCAAAGCGGGTTATACATGAATTTTGCAGGTTACACGTGAATTTTTCAGGTTATACATGAATATACTTCACAGGTCTATGGGCTTTCTGCTTTAATGCCAATAGGTGCCTTTCAGCAACATTTTCTCCCAGTTGTATGATTTCAGAGCCAGGCATGTAGCTGTTTGTTAGGAGGAAATGCAACCTAGTTGGCTGCAGACACCTGTACAATCAAGGATCCATGGTCACCGAGCAGCAGAATATGAATGCCTCCGAGGCAGTCAGAGATTTACTTTTCTATTACTTGTGAGTGTAATGAGACTCCACAGCTACACAAATGGAAGTTAGGAAAACAAGCTTGTTTGCTTTGTAAGGTTATGGAAAAATAAACCTGACTTTCTCCTAATTCTCAAAGCATTGCTCTGGCAGCAGAGTAAGGTCTTTGGGAGACTTTTACTGCGTATTTCAGAATGCTCTAATGCTTTGTTTTCTCTGAGAGTTACCTGCAAAGAAGCCAGTTTCTTATTGCTTCTTCCACATATCTCTTGGTGTTCTGAAAATCTCCCTAGTAACATACCTGTAACTACAAAGTCAGCCCTTGTTTGCTTTGAAAGGCTGTGCCTGATGGGTAAACAGGTAATTAAGAGTTCCAGCCAACTGTAGCCAGCTTTAGCCACAAAACTGTTCATTTCAAGGGGAGCTGGAATAATTGACTCAACTTCAGCCTGCTTTAAAAAACTTAAACAGTTGTTGCAGAATATTGGCCCCCCAAAAAGGAAAGGAAATTAAACTGTGCTCACTGAATTGGAATTGTTGATTCTGGTTTCGTGTTTGAGTTTTCAGAGTTATTTAAGGCATTCCTTTCTAATATATAGTGGGCTGGGCTTTTTCACCTCTTAATTATCAAGAAAGATTTTCTTTAAGGACTTGAGTTCTTAACTGAAGGAATATGCTCGTAAGATGTGTGAGGCTGCCAAAGATCACAACCATCAAGGAAACTAGGAAATAATGACCCTATTACTGCTGAGATTAAAAAGTAAAAACATGGGGTAAGGACTTGTCTGGCGAGACTGTGAAATACAGCCTGGGGAGACAGACCTGGACATTTTTGCACAGTCATGAAGCAGCAAAGAAAGGCTTGTTAACCTTTTTCATCGATTCCACTTTCCTTCACATTTAAATTGGAGTGTGTAATATTTCCTGGGTTTTCACTACTTTATAGTGCAATTCAGCTGCTGCTGCTAATAACCTTCATGCAGAAAGAAAATCGGTGAAAGCCAGTGTGACACAGACTTTTAGCTGGAATTAATAGCCCTTGCCTTCAGTTTCAGAGAAAATATTGTAAGACTTGATTTGTGATAAAGGTAGAGAGAATGAGAGGTAGTGTGGCTCAGAAAAGCCATTTTCTGATGGTGAATTCCTCTGCTTTATTTTGGCCAAAGGTGTTTCAAAGTGCAGATGAAGGAGTTAGAGAAAGCAGAAATGGTTAATGGCCTACAAAAGCTTAATGTCCCATAAACACAAATGTGGAGAAAGCATGATGGTAGCTGCTTTCGAATCCCCAGTGAAGAAAGATAAAGATGTGATGAAACCTGCTTTGCTGGGACCTGCAGTTATGTGCCCCTGGTGGGACTGCTGTTGGAAACTGTGTTGAAAGCATGTCTGTGAAGGCATTCTCTGCCCAAATGGGTAGTGAAACATCCTTACTGTGGAGTGATTGTGGTGGTTTGTAATAGTCATTTGTAGACAGCAATGTCCCTGGGTAAAGTGGTGGGGTTTCATCGGACTAGTAAGTGGAATGACTCATGTTTTCACAGTTTCTGCTTTCATGTATGCCTGCACTGTTTATGTTGTATGGATACCATCTGTGGAACGGACCCGCTATGCTGGGCTGCTAAACAAATGGTGCAACTGATTTAAAGCAGGTTTACAGGGCACACTGGAGCAACAGGTGAAGGACCATCAGGTCTTATTTTGAGTTTTCCCGAGTGGTTTTTAAACTAGCCAAGGCCATTTAGCTAATGCCGTCGTATTACTTTGAAAAATTGAGCTGACAGTTGTACTTGAGGCACAAGCCAGCCAGGTACAGGACACTCACTGAGGTGTGCTCTCAGGAGGCTGCAAAAGCATGCCAGTGACAGGGTGGAATATCGCAGCAAAGGACAGAGGTGATAACTGGGCCTGGGTTCATAAATCCCATGGCAAAGTCTGGTAATACCAATGGTCTCACTGTGGAATACTGATTAGCATGAACTCATAAGTGACAATTTAGCTCTTTCATAATTTGCTTTTGATACAAACTGTGGTCAAAATGGATTTTCCCCATGTCCCTTAAAGTTTGTTATCAGAGCTGTGCTGCACATGGCCTTTCAGAGCACTCTGCAATAAGATGCAGAGATCTTGCTCTACCTGCCCATCAGAAATGCTTCCTCTTCCCTCCTTTGCCTCACTCTTTGCACCTATGCTCTGGTAGCTGGACTTCTTGCTCAACTGATTTGTTTTTTGCTACCGGTGTGGTATTAATTTTACTTGTCTACCCTACAACAGGAAGGTGGGGGGAGCTGGGGCAAGGCTCACAAGAAAGAATGTGCAATCTGTGCAAAGTCCTTCCCTCTGCAAAGGGAATGCTGCAAAGTCTAGATTTGCTCAAGCTCTATGTGTGTCTAGTATCTTTGGAGTCAGCAACTGCATTATCTATGCAAGACTTCGCATTTGGGAATGACCCCTGCTCCCTCTGCCTTTGGAAAAGTAGTTAAATACGCTAGAAACTCATTGCCACGTACATCAGCCCCCTTTACTCTCATTCAAAGGGAACAGCCATTCCTGCATTCGCCTGTGAATCCACAGCACTTGCAGGGTGTACAGTGAGAGGTGAATTTTGCCTGGGGTGTATGGACCCTTTCCTGTGGCATAAGCATCTTTTGCTGTTTGGGTGCAGCATAAGACAGCCCAGCAAAAGATGCTGCAGTGATGAGCAGTGCCAGCATGTGAGAACCCCTGCAGGCACAGTAGCAGGGTGAAGCCTTCACTCACCTTAAAGTGTGCCCAAAGAGGAAAATACCATCCTGTCACTGAGAGCTGGAGACAGAAAGCAGCTCTTGGCTTTGGCTGTAGCATTGGTGCTTCACTACGTGCCAGGGCTTGCACTGTAAAACACAGCCCGTGCTGGGAAACGTGGACAAGGAGCACTGAAAATTGATGGTGCGCAGCGCCCTGGCGCTTGTGTCTTCTTGTTGAGCACCGTATACCTGATGTGCGACCCTTCCAGCACAGGGATGACAGGGCTCACCCTCCAGGCCGCACCGGCTGCTCCCTGCTCCCCGGCTCCCTCCCGGGGGCTGCCCTGCGCAGAGCACGGGCCCTCCTCGGAGACCCCCGGCCCGACCGCCGCCGCTCCCGGCGCACACAGGGGTTAACAGCAGCGAGCGGAGCCGAGCGGAGGGCTCCGCGCCGCCCCTCGCACAGCGGCCCCGCAGCGCCGCCGCCCGGCCCCGCCGCCGCCCTCCTCTTCCCCTCGGCCCCGCTGCCGCCTCGGCCGCGGCTCCGTCCCCGTCCCCGGCTCGCCGCCGCGCACATGGCCCCGGTAAGTCCGCCGGGGGGAGCGCGGCTCCTCCGCAACAAAAGCGGGGCGGCGCCGGGCCGGACGAGCCGAGTCCTCCGAAGTAACGGGCCGGCAGCGCGGGGCTGTGCCGAGGCGGCCGCCGCGGGGCTGGGGGAGCGACGTGACATTGCCGGGAGGCCGGGCACCCCGCGGGGCTGGGCGGGCAGGTGCGAGCACCGCGGCCGGGAGGTGCGCAGCGGGCGAGCAGGGCCGGTTCGGACCCGGCGGTCACGGCTGGGATGCGCGGCCCTCCGCGGCCTTCAGACCCCGCAGCTCCGGTGAGAATCGTCCCAGAGGCCGCGGCCGGGGCCGTCGTGTCGTGGGGGGACCGGCCGGAGCTACCTGGTTAAGGAATCTCTAGCGTTTGGGTCCCTGAGACCAAATCCGGCAACCCCATGAGTGTGGTGGCCCCATGGGTGCACAGAGCTCACGGGGCGATGCGCACCAGGACCCGATGGCGACCGAGGCTGCTGCAAGGGATGTGGGAGCTGTCATTGCCCGGGCAGCAAGAAGGGATGAGAAGCCCTGGTGCCCCAGGAGGGGATATAGCAGGTTTGGATGGTTTCTAGGGAGAAGAGGATGAGCTGGTGTACCAGGGTGAGGTCGGAGCAGCCTATGCTCTATTAGGGATCTCACCCAATGAGGACTATGACTGGGCAGCCCTCCGCAAAATCAAGCTAGCACTCTTGTTCTAAGGCTTGCACATTTCCCATGTGTGATCCGCCTTTAGCTTTGGGAAAGATTCCCAGGACAAATGGAGGACTTGTCATTTTAAGATCATCTCCTAACCTAAGGAGGTCTTCTTCTAAGGACTTCCTTCAATAGATAGAGACAGAGCCTGTATTTCACTCAGCTGTCTTTGTGTCACTTAGGCAGTGTAGAGGGAACAGGCATCCCCAACTCTCACTTTAAGGGGAGCAGACATCCTTGACCCCCAGTGTTAAGGGGACAAACATCTGTGACCTTCCCCGCAGGGATGTGCTTGGTGTGGTGCATCCATAAGGAGAGCTGCCTTCATTCCCTTTCTCCTCGTAGCCCTCGGTGGAATAGATTACAGGAAGGCCAGTGGGAGGAAGAGTGAATGGGGGATTCTCACTTTGGCTGTGGTCTCCTGAAAGCTGAAACCAACCATTGGAGTTTAGAGTAAGCCTGAGATAGCTCTAAACTCATTCAGTGGAGGTTCAGAAAACTGGAGCTGGTTCTTGCAGAGTTCCCACTCCGCTTTTAACAGCAAGTGCTGGCTTTGGATGGCTTCGCACGGGTTTACATACAGCTATGTCCAGTGTTTATAAAAGGAACAGCAGTTCGGTCTGAGTTCCCATAAATTAGACTCTGGCTTTCTGAGAGAGACAAGAGGGGGTTCTTAATATGAGCATTTATCCTGTGTGTTTCATAGCGTCATTTCAGAAGCAGCTGACAACCCTCTGCAACTAAGGCCTTCCTGCACTTAGAGAGCACCCTGTGTGTATACAAGTATGTATATTCACACACATGCTTCCAAAGAAGATTCTTCCCTTAATGCTTCTGAGCATGAACACTGATATTTGATGAAGACTGGCCAGCGTTCTCCTGTAACATTCATTGAATGACACAACAAACCCCATTTCTCTGCCTAGGACAGAGAGCCAGATATGGTGACACAACCAGAAGCAGGAAAACTGGATTATTTTTCCATCGTGCCTTGTTCAAGAACGGCTATCTCCCAAATCGAACTACAGCAAGTGAACAGTTTTTTGTGAGAGAGGACACTATCTCTTCAATACAGTTATTTCCAAGAAGATCTTTCTCTTTGAATGCTGAGCAATACTGTTTCACATACCTGGGTCTCCCACATTTCTGGCCTGGGGAAGCACTGTTGACCTGGATGATGTAGCCTTCTCTTGTTTCCATATTCCCATAAGTCCTCCCTCAGACAGTGTATTGATGTTTCTACAGGGTTTAGCAGAACATCAATGGCTGATCCTACTTGGCTGCTCACTTCTCTCTTCTGTGCCTTTTATCAGTGCCGGTTGCCTGCTGATACACTCTTACATTGTTCAGGGCCACCAGCAGCTTCGAGGCAGCATCCTGCAACTCTTCCTCCGGCACTGCTTTCCCCATGATCAGCAACTGAAGTCTCTGCAGTGAACTCTGCACCTGGGTATCTTGTAGCCTCAGGAGGAGATCCTGCATGTCAGTGGTGGGCAGCTGTCCTTGCTGCTGCCCACTGGCTCTCACCTCTGTGGTATGTGGGTCAGAAGGATTTAGTTGCATGTGCTTTGACTGTGGCGTGCCTGCAGGTAAGGAGGTGGGGATCTTCCTTGTCAGGGCTGGACCCCTGACAACTACTTCCTTGGCAGGGCTGGAGCGGCTTGGCTGAGCAGTTGTGGGACGTAAGGGGAGAAGTGGGGTGGTACTGAAGATGCTGGAGAACATGGCATCAGTGCTCATGTCATTGAAGGCGCCTGTGCTATCCAGCTTGGCTTTGCTGTCTCCTGGGCACGCAATCCTCTGTGGAAGAGAAAACACTCCCTTGTAGAGGCAGTGGGCTTCAGGAGCAGGTAGGTAGACACCCCCCTGTTCTGTGGGGTTAGCACTCACTGCACAGTCCCATCTTTCCCACTCCTACAAAGATGAGCCCGAGAAAGGAAAGAAACCTTCTGCTCCTTTCTTTGTCAAGTCTCCCCATAAGTGTCTCCTTGTGACTCCCAGTTGTCTTTCTTTTTACTTTCATTCTCTTTTAGGCTGCATGAATCACACTTTCTCCTGCAGTAACCTAGATAGATAGTCTCAACTAGGTTGGGAATGAGAGATGGAGCTAAGGGCTGAACCTCAAAGGTTCATTTTCTTGAAGAATACCTTCTTCAAAGTCTCTTTGTTGGTAAGTGGCTGCAGGTGCCATCTGTGTAAGCTAGTCAGCTTGGTGTGAGTGCTCCTAGAAGGTAGGCTGTCATGGCTCTCTTGGATCTTCCCTGTATTTTAGCCTTCCTCCTGTTTTCCCACTTCCTCATTTCCAGAGCACCCCCTTTTGCCTACTGCTTGCCTAGAGCACACCACAGTCTTCAGGAAAGAGCTAAATAACTCACCTTAATGAAATACTTTTTCTTAGTACAGCGATAAAAAGAAAAGGTGCAGAAGTCAGGAAAGATAGGAGTTTTTGGCAGTTCAGAGCATACGGGCCCTAGAAAGAGGCAAATAAAGATACAGACTCAGCTATAAACTCCAGTGCTGGGGTCCCACCAGCCCTCAGCAATAACCTCACTGTGGAATGACATCGCTCCATGAAAAGCCCCATGGCCATTTGGGTGCCTCCCTGAACCCACGTGAGAAACTCTGTAAGTTCTTGGTTATTTTCATGACTCTAGGCGTGAGAGGAAGCTAGTCCTAAGGACACGTAGATGCAATCAAGTGTGAGAGAGGATGCTCACAAGCAGATGTCTTCTCACTGCAGGGTTGCTATCCACCCTTCTCACCCAGCTCAGCTCAGTGCTGGCTATGGGGGATGCCCACCCGTCTGTCTGCCTGCCCTTGGGAGTCACGGTTGTCTTTACCCTCAGGGATGACTCCGTGGTTTTCATACTCATCCAGCCTCTGGACCAGGGGGTACTGGCATCCATACAGCGTGCGAAGGAGGCAGGCAGTGTTGGCACGGCCTGCTGTCTGGAGGAACCTGAAGAACTGGCTGTACTCCTCATCGGAGAGTGGTGTTCCAGGCTGCTGTGCCTTCCCGCCATGGAGGCCGGCATTGAAGCCCAAACCCAAGAGCACTGGTGAAAAATAAAATGTAGGGAGTCACAGGAAATGCTAACCATGGCACACTCGGAGGAGCTGGAGGGCTGAACCCAGATCTCTTGTTGCCTTCTCTGGGTGCAGAATCCAATAAATGGGAAATGCAGTAACAGGCTCAAGACGGGAGGTCTAGACCTTGGGGAAGACTTTCTCCACCCATGTTGAAAGCGATGTAGTGTTTGGTGGCAGTACATGGCTGAAGGACCTTCACTAAAGCTCTAGAGATTCAAATCTTGAATTGAGAGAAATGTCTTAGAAATCATGGCTGGAACTAGGAATGTAGCTCTGTTGTCAAGGTGGAGCAAGGGAACTGTTTCCTGTCAAGATTTCAGCCTCTACAAATTCTCTTCCTCCGCATAACTGTGTCCAAACCCCTCGAGTGAATGGAGCATGCTCCAGCAGATGTGTGTGCGCCCTTACAATGGCCCAAGCATTCACTGAACCCTTATGCAAAACTTAAAGCCAGTTCTTCCCTGTGAAGAACATTATGAAAGCTCATGAAATCAAACTTTTGGAGGTTAGATGCACCCAAAAATAAAAGTCTCATGTGCAATCTTAATTTCATCTCCCCTTGCATATGCTTTTTATACATTCTTTAAGTACACAGCAACCTACTCTTCCTTCTTAAAGACTTGATAGCTCCCTCAGTGTAGAGACTGCACCTGGTCTGTGAGGGAGTTGGCTTCCCAGGTTAAACACTTGCTATATTCAGGACATCTGCCTCATTTCCCACAGATTGGAAGATATACAGAAGAATGAGTCAGGAAGATGCTGCAAGGGTAGTTTTGTGGATACCCTTCGAAGAAGTAGGTTTTATTCCTGGCTACACCACAGAGGCTCCTGTGTGATGCTAGGCAAGTACCAGGTTTCTTAGTGTGTTATTAATGGCATTTCCCTTACCTTGTGGATTGCTGTTTATAGGAATGCTGAGCTCTCTTGCTGTTTTGGAGTCCGCGTGTGGTGTATTTTGAATGGCAAGTAAGTGCTACATTAGCATATGTATTCTGAGAAGCCAGGGCTGAGATCGCTCAAACTGAGATTCTAAAAGTAGCAGATGTTTTTGACTTTAATTCCTCTCTGCCCTCATTTTGCCATTTGCAAAATCACTAGAAACCAATTAATAGCTGTAAAGCTCTAAAACATAGAGTATGTAAGAAGTTAATGAGGAAATGAGTCAGCCTGTCTACAGCAGAATTCAAATGGATCAAGTAAATAAATCTGAGTCAAGGACTGAATGATAAGGGTGACACAACATACCGAATAGCTGCTCATTAGAAAGGCAGCGTCCATCCAAGGGACTAAAGAAGCCGAAACCCATGGAAAAACATTGAAGCTAGGTAATTAAAGAGCTGGGTCACCATGCCCATGCCCAGGGGGAACAAATCTAACAATGCCAAATGAGTGTGATTCAGACATGCTCAAAATTTGACTTTGCAACCTGTGTAATGTTCTCTTAGCATAGGACATTGGGGTTTTTTTTTTTGTTAAAAACTTAAAAGCTTTCTCATGGCCTATGTCTTATTAACAGCTATGCCAACTTATTAACACCTATGTGTCTGTAGATGCAGCAGGATCAAAGAAAAGCATGTAGCCTCCCCCAGGAGGACAGCAGGGGTTATCGAGCGCTTGGTGAGGCAGTAGGAGAGGAGAACACCACACTTGGCCAGGTGACTATGTGTAGGTTTGCAGAAAGCAGGGGAATGAGTAGACTGGGGCATAGTGGACCACTCCAGGGTCACCTGCTGGGATGTGGCCAGAGCAGCCTGGCCTTTCTGTCCATTTCTTCCATTTCTTCTGTCCATATATCCCCTTCTGTTTGTCTTTAGTCAGGGTCCTCCCTCAGACCTCTTTCTCCTGTCACTTCACCTGGACAGCGCTTCCCTTCTGGCCTTGCAAGTCATGTCTACGTCTGTGCCTTTGTGCTCATGTCTGGTGTACTCACCCAGCTGTTCCCACCATCACATCCCCAATCTCCACCTCTTCTCTAGCCTCAGCCCACTACATCCAGTTCTGAGTCCTCCTTCCTGGCTCCTAGGTCACTCTCTGGCCCTCCTTGAATAAAGTATTAGCTCCAATCAGTGAAGACTGGCAAAGTTTTAATCTCTTTGTGCTTGAGGCATTCAGGGGTGCTCCTGTCTTTTCCTCTTGCCCTCAAATTGCTAAAGCTGAGGAGTGATAGGGAGGGGTAAAGAGCAGCTGGTTTGGTTGCTGTTCCTCACAACCTGGCTTGAAAGAGAGATGTGTCCTACTCACCAAACAAAACCAGACAAGCCCATGTGGCCAACATCACGCCGTGAGTGATGCCTGTTAGCAGCTTGGGACACACTGTGCTGCCAGAGGTGTCACATCCTCTGCTTTGCCCTCCTGCCTGTGTCCTCGTCCTGCCACACTGGGTTTCCCAGCAGCAGTGGAATGTCTGGTGGTGTCACAGACACCTCAGTTCCAACTGTTCCTCCTGCCCATGCTCCTCTCCGCCTCCCCTTCTGCCCTGCCGCTGGGTCTGTGCCCTACCCGGTGCTGGGTTTTGTGTTGGGGAAGGCAGCAGGGGGCTCAGCCTGCTGAATGAGGCTGAGTTCAGACCCAGGCCACCTCCTGCCACAGCGGGGTCTGCCCTCCTTGCTGCGACACTAGGTCCAAACTCAGAGGAAGCTCTCACAGAGTATGTTTGGTTTTCTCACGTTGATGTCCACTGCAGCTTTCTGTTCTCCCTGCCCCTCCTGCCTCCCAGGCTTGTGGTCTTAGTGGTGGCTCTCCCATCCCCGGCCAGCTATGTCTATCGTGGGGCAGTCCCTTGGGGCCTTATGTCTGTCTGTCATCACAGGACCTTGGTGTGGCCCATTGCCTCCCCATGCTACAGGTTCTTGTTCCTCATTCAGCCTCATAAGACTGGGTTATCAGTCAGGACACTATGTGGGGACTTGGCTTTATCCAAACATGGTTGTTCTGGAGA
Organism: Loriculus beryllinus; assembly: GCA_039877255.1. NCBI lineage: Eukaryota > Metazoa > Chordata > Aves > Psittaciformes > Psittacidae > Loriculus > Loriculus beryllinus. Next base: position 13,490 of record JBCJKH010010775.1, on the reverse strand, counting down.
CTGGCACCTTTTCCCTGTGTGGTGCTTGGTGGTGCTTCAGGTTTCCCATATTGTTTAGGGATAGATCTTTACCACCCATTGCACAATGTGCTTTTCTGCCATATCCCACAACCTGCCTGGCTCTGCATATCAGCTGTCTCCTACATCCCCATTGTCTGCTTTCTGTAGGTGCTCACCCACCATTTTAGGGAGCCTGTTTTGACTACATGCTAACCTTGAACAACAGCAGGGACTGAACCAGAAGGACATTTCTCTCCTCCTAAAATCAAGAGGATGGTTCAGCAGGGTCATAGCAGCACTGCCTCATAGGTGGATGGGGGTTGTACAGAGAGGGAAACCTCAGCTTCCCTGCCTTTCACCTGGGATCAAAGCCTGTAGCGGTTGCCTGCTGTCAGGATTGGAAATACTCTCATCCCAGGGGGAGATACCCCCTGCATCCACTGTGGAGGAGGCAGCAGGGAGCAGGAAGGATGTGACCCCAAGCTGAGGCAGAGCCAACAGAGTGTCAGCTCTCCATGTGATTAGGAGGCTTCTTTTATTGTGATGGCATTATATAGGTGAGGAAATCTTCCCTCTGTTCTTGGGAGGGTCTGGCAGCTGATGTCTATTGTGGTACCCTCCTCTGGTGCACCGCTGAGCATCCAGTTCAGTTCTTCTCATTTTGAAAGCAAAAGATGCTGGTTTACATTTCTTTTTCATTTCTACTGATGAAAACCTGGTCATCAGTAATTTTACTTACTTCCAGTGGCACGGTGGGCATCCACATGACCAGAAAGGTGAAACTCCATTGCAAAGCTGGCATTCCCATGTGCAGGTTTTAGCATTTTCTTTCTTTAACCTGTACAATTTTAGGATATCACTGAGCCCTCATCATCTTCAAATGCCTCTAAACAAATGTCACTGCACAAATATAGTGCTGAAGCTAAATGGGTGACCTAATTTTCTATACTGCAAACCCCACTCTCACGCAGCACACTTCTGCTCTGAACAGATCCTTGAGAAGTGGGATTGTGTGTTGGCTGTCAGAACTGGCCAGACTAAATCATCTTGGTGTTCATGCATTAACAGGTGTGTGTAACTGCTTTCCTGCTCGCTGCCAGCCCTGGAAACTCCATCTGGAACAAGACAACCAAATTGCCATTTTTCTGGAGCACAGGGCAGGACATCCTGCCTTTGGACTGCTCCTGTTGGTAATACGTGAGCAGACCGAAGTATCTTCTCTCACCCAGACCTGTGTGTGCCTGGCTGAGCCACTGAGAGCAACCAGGCAAAATACTCCTTGGGTAAACGCAATAGACTGTCTGCATCCAGACAGACACAGAGAGCAGCCCAGTTGTGAAGCTGGTATTTTCCATACCAGAACTGCTGAACTGCATTAAACACATTGCGTTCTTACTTAGTTCACTAGGAAGAAAGGAGATGGAGAGGAAGTGGTTTGAGGAATTGATGTTTTTCTTAGATCAAACTCAGTAGGATGCATTTTTGGTCTTAAAGTGCATCAGGAGGAACATTGTGACACTTGTGAGAAGGCAGCAAGCTGGCAGGCAGCTCTCTGCAGCATGTGTAGTTGACCCTGGCTTCGCTGCATGAGCTGGCCCTGGTTATTGGATCTGAACAGCAGTGTCATGGTGTGCGTGGCAGGACAGACAGTGACCCTGACTCATGTTTCTGGGTGTCATTTTCCTCTGCTCTAGGTTGCTTTTGTCTCCTAAATACTTATTCTCCTGTAATCTCACTCTACAGCACTGCTACTACAATGGGTATTTATTACATCTGTTTTCTTTTCTCTGACCAGGATCTGCAGTCACTGATGGTTTAAATTTCCTGGCTGGTGTGAAGAGAAGCAGCTTTGTGGCCAGAAGCAGTGGCACACCAAGAGAGCAAAGAGTTTGCTTCCCAGGTGAGAAACTGAACAGAGCATGCTGGGGAAGGGGAGAGAAGAGCTGAGTGCTGAAAATTTGGTGTGTGCTGTGCTGCATTCCATGCACTCATCCTGCCTCCTCTGCTCCTGTACTGTAAAGATTCTGCTTTCAGGAGGATTCGTAGGCAAGGGACGATAAAAATGAAACAAGCTCTTGGGGTATCTAATATTCTTTCAAAAAGACCCTATCCAAATGAAATTAAATCCTGTGTATTTTCAGCAAAGACTATACTCAGAAAGCACAGCTAACCAAAGTGTGGCTTTTTCTTCCTTTCACACTGACAATGTTTCTGATGTTGTACTGGTTTTCTGCCTTGAGGTGCATGCCTTGGGCCAGTGCTGTACCTTTATTTGTACTGCAAATGTTTTTCATCCGTGAGTGTTGTAAACAGAACTTGGGAATCAGTATAACCAGTGCGATGGTGTCTTCCAAAATCTGCAGATCACCTGAAACCAAACCTGAAGGGTTTATCCTGCTGCATTCACCTCATATTCTGACCTTCCACACGTAAGAGGATGATGTCAACTCTGTGAGCAGTTCCATCCAGCTAATCGGCTTACCTCACGCTCCAGCATCCATTTCTGAGGTGTGTTCTCCTTATAACTAATAAAAAATCAGAAAGCCTGAATGTTTCAGTCTAATGGTTTATTTCCGTGTTTGATTAATAAAACAGTTTATCTTTCCACTTGCCTATCTGTTCTGTAGACAAAATCTACATACAATTTGCTGCAGAATATGTAGCACTTTCTTTTTAAGGAGAAAGGGCTATGACTGGAAGGAAGGAAGAAAGAAAATAGTCTACTTGGCAGGGGTGGATGCTCCTGTGGTGTTGGCTGCTTCCTTCCCTGATTAAGCATGGGAATGCTGGAAGAAGAGCAGTGATTCACAGGCAACAGGAAGAGAAGCAGCTACAGTAGGTGTTGTTGAGGAGAGCAGCGATGATGTTCCTCTAACCTTGCTAGACATGGGAACTGTGAGGACAGCAGATGACAGGTTTTGTCCTTTAGGGCTGTAACTTTTTGACAGAGGACCCTTTCTGTGACCTGTGCAACAGCGGCTGCCTCTCCTTGGGTCACATTCTCCTCCCATACTCAGTCTCCATGCCCCTTCTCTGCCTGGAGCAGATACTGAGAGGCTGGCTCCTTTGCTGTTAGGCAATGGTAGCTGATGTGCTGCAGTTGCCTTGTTTGGAGTGCTCCCTCAGAGAAGCAGGGGGGTTATTCATTGCTAGTTCCTCTGTTCACTCCAGCAGGTGACAGGACCATGGGCGACACACAGAAGGGCAAGATTCATCAGGGAAGTCCTGTGAGAGCTGCACTGCATCTATTCCCCTCCAGAATGCTCAAAGGAGATACCCTCCAGGATGCTGATCAAAGACATGACTGCAAGCAGGAGCTGGACACAGAAAGTGAGGTGGAGACATCTTATGGAGAGAGGCATGGAACGGTAACTCCCTGTGGGATGGAAGTCTGGGAGTGCGACAACAGTGGTAGAGCCCACATGGGCAAGGTTATCCTTGCTGGCGACAAGCCAGACCCAGCCATTTGTGGGAACAGTGCCATTTGGATTCAGCAGTTGGGAGAGAAAACCTACGAGTGTCCTGAGTGTGGGAAGAGCTTCAGCCGGAGTTCGTACCTGAGCCAGCACCAGAGAATCCACCTGGCAGAGAAACCCTTCAGCTGCTCCGAATGTGGGAAGAGTTTCACCCGCAACTCGGACCTGATCAAACACCAGCGGATCCACACTGGTGAGAAGCCCTACCAGTGCAGTGAGTGTGAGAAGACCTTCAGCCAGAGGTCCAATGTGATCAGGCACCAGCGGACCCACACAGGAGAGAGACACTACCAGTGCAATGAATGTGGGAAGAGCTTCAGCCAGAACTCACACCTCATTGTCCACCAGCGGAGCCACAAGGGTGAGAAACCCTTTAATTGCCCACGATGTGAGAAAAGCTTCAGCGATCGCTCCTCCCTGATCATACACCGGAGAGTCCACACTGGAGAGAAGCCCCACAAGTGCCAGGAATGTGGGAAGCGTTTCCGGGACAGCTCGGCCATCATTCGGCATCAGAGGATCCACACAGGAGAAAAACCGTACGAGTGCACCGAGTGCGGAAAAGCCTTCCGGCAGAGCTCCTCGCTGGTGACCCACATGCGAACGCACACAGGTGAGAAGCCCTACAAGTGCCCCGTGTGTGGGAAGGGCTTTAGCCAGAGCTCAGCGCTCACCACTCATCGCCGGATCCACGGTGGGGCAGCCTTGCCCATATACCATGGTAGCCTCCTGCCCAACCCCTACCAGTGCGCTGAGTGCGGCCGCAGGTGCAGCGACCACTCCACCCTGACCAAGCACCAGAGCACGCACGCCGAGGAGCGGCCCTACATCTGTGTGGAGTGTGGGGACAGCTTCCGACGGAGCTCGGCTCTCAACGTGCACCTGAGGATCCACCGCGGGGAGAGACCATACAAGTGTGAGGAGTGTGGAAAAGCATTCAGGCACAGCTCAGCCCTCGGTGCCCACCTGAGGATCCATGCAGGAGCCAAGCCCTACAAGTGCGGCGAGTGTGGGAAAAGCTTCCGGAAAAGCTCAACACTTAAAGTGCATTTGAAGATCCACACAGCCAAGAAACATTATAAATGTATGCTGGGCAGGAGAATGCTCACTTCCAGCTCACTTCTGCCATAGGGCTGCAGTGGATGTTCAGAGCGGGAAACAAAAGCAGTGATTGAAGGTACCTGAGAAAGGTGGGTGATGAGACCCACACTGGGAAGAGACTGACTGGAGACACGGTGACTGGTGTCGGGCCTGGATGCTTACCCCAGTGGCACAGAAACCATTAGGAGGTCTGGTCAGTTGTAAGGGTCAAGTGCTGGTGGTTTAGGAAGAGTGCAGAGAGCCTAAGGAATGGACACCAGCTTCTGGGTAAATTGGGAGCTGTGAATATGTAGTAGAATAACAACTGGGAGAATCAGGCTTGTAAAATAACAACTAAGGCAAAGATCAAAATACAAAGTTCCAGGCTGGTTTTGACTCAAAACTTTAGCTTGTTAAGACACTGTGGTAGTCTTAGGAACTCTTTTTATTACCTTCCCTTACTTTTCATGAATGTAGTAAGTTAACCCAGTGTTTGACAAGGCATTTCCAAATCTTTTGAGTCTGAGACTTTGGAGCTGAACTTCCGTCTGTTTGTCTTTTCTAACTCTTTTCCAAATCTTAGATGGGACAGTGAATTCCTACCTCTGCACGCAAAGCCTGAGTGACACAGTAGCTGAGCAACACAAAACTGTCATGGCTTTCCCCATGAAACAGGGATGTGCAAGCACTTCCAGTTGGAATGCTGTCCTTCGCTAGCCTGTGGCAGCTTCTCCTAAATTTGTCCTTGCTGGCCTGGAGCACCTTCCAACTTGCAGTATCAGCAAAACACGGGCAAAAGTGTGGCCTTACCTTATTGAACCAAAAGAAATATCCTCCCTCCGATACCCTGGTGTGAACTGGTACACGATGAGTTCTTACTGATAGTCCAGAGACTGTTGGCAGTTTTGTAGTCTTTTGTATGATACTCTTTAATTCACTATTGTTGGTAAAGTATTAACATATAAAGTTCAGCATTATGAGTTAGGAATTACTGTATTTGCATTTGTTGCTATGTTAACGGCTGTGTATTACATAAACTTCCTCTGTATTGGTATGTTTTATTACTAGCTACATGTTTCTACCCTAAATAAAACCCTTTTTTCCCTCTGTATAATCCAGTTTTCTGTCCTTGCGTACAACGGGTGTGAGAGATCGGCCCCACACCGATTGTGATGTGGCGAGGGGCTCCAGACGGGCACCCTGACCAGACGGGGCAGGGGCTCACGCTTGGCTTTCCTCCTGCGGCTCCGGCGCTCCGCTGCCCGCAGCCCAACAGCAGGACTGACGACGGACAGGAACCAGGCCTCAGTAAAGGCAGAATCACCCGGTGTCACGGAGCAGGACCCACGGCCTGGCGAAAGGCCGACGGGACACCCAGCCCCGGGGTCCACCTCCTCCAGTGCGGACCACACCGCCCCGCTCCCGGGGACAAGAGCCGAGCTTTACCCCATCAACCCCCGGGGGAAGGGCGGCCCTTCCGCCCCGCGCCGCCGTCACGGGAAGAGGGCGGTGCGTCTCGGGCGCTCGGTTCGAAGCGGCGCGGCGGGATGGAGAGCGGGGCTGCGGGCGCGGCGGGCCCCGGCGGGCCTCGGTTCCCGTTCCCCTACCCGCCGTACGCCATCCAGGAGCGGTTCATGGCGGCGCTGTACGGCGCGCTGGAGGCTGGCCGCGTCGGGATCTTTGAGAGCCCCACGGGCACGGTGAGCCTCACCGGCAGGAGAGCGGAGGGTGAGGGGGCCAGGTGTGGGTGATGCCGGTGAGGGGGGCAGAACCTCGCTCACCCGGTGCGTTGTCCTGTGGCAGGGGAAATCGCTGAGCCTGATCTGCGGGGCCCTCACCTGGCTCCGGGACTTCGAGCAGAAGAAGCGGGAGGAGGAGGCGCGACTGCTGGCACCCGAGGAGAGCGGGCAGGAGGGGAAGGAGAGTCCGGGCTCGGCTGGGCCGGCACAGCCAGAGAGCCGGGGCACCGCTGGGGAACCGGACTGGGTCACGGCGTTTGTGCAGAAGAAGGAAGAGCGGGACTTGGTGGAAAAGCTGAAGGTTGAGAAATGCAGTGATGGGACAAGGGGGAATGGCTCTGGAAGAGAGTAGATTTAGGTTAGACATAAGGAAGAAACTCTTCACTATGAGGGTGCTGAGGCCCTGGCACAGTTTGCCCAGAGCAGCTGTGTCTGCCCCATTCCTGGCAGTGTTCAAGGCCAGGTTGGACGGGGCTTTGAGCAACCTGCTCTAGTGGAAGGTGTTCCTGCCCATGGCAGGGGGGTTGGAACTGGGTGAGCTTTAAGGTCCCTTCCAACCCAAACCATTCTGATTCTGTTAAATGCCTTTGTGTAGAGGACATGTAAAATCACAAGGTGAGAGGATCAGAAAGGTTGATATCATGGAAAAACATGAGGCAAACTTTGGTGGTGGCCTTTGTCTGTCACAGGGCTTTGTTTCGGTTATGAGAGGTGAGACATTGCCATACAGGTTGCATAAGACACGAAACTGTATTACTCTAACTATTTTAACGTGGTAACATATTGAGCATGCACTCCTGAAGAAAGGGACTGTGTACTGACAGTTGGGTTCGGAATTAATTTTTTTCTAGGAAAAAATAGGAAACAGGAAAGCTGCATGCAGGGTTTAAAACTAAGTGCACTTCATCCTTCCTTTGCTCTCCTTTTATTTTAGGAAGAGCAGATCAGGAGGAAAAAGCGGGAAGATCGTCTTGAGAAAATTCGCAATAATGTGCAGTTAAAATACGCAGCAAAGAGGAAGGTGAGTTATCCTGAGGAGATCAGAACTTCCTGGTTTGGTTACTTCAAGTGTAGTTTGTACTTGCTTATATCTGTGTCTTCACATGGGATTTTCCAATCCTGTTTGTCTGTTTGGCATTTGGGGAGCTCTTTCTGTTAGGTTCCTGAAATTTGCCATCCAAAAGGTTTGGTGAGATTTTCTGTTTAAAGTCCAGATGTGGAAAACTGTCCTTGCATAGAGAATTTCCTGTGATGATGTTTGTGTGTGGATACAAAGGGGGTGTGTTCTGATGGCCTTCTGGCCCTCTGCATTTGTTTTAAAAGCTTTAATACTTGGATTTTTCTTTATTTTGAAAGCTGTTTATTTTGTGAGCATGTGTGAACAATATGTACTGCTGTAATAAGACCTCTAGAACAGTGATTAGATTTGAGATCATGGGAACAGAAGACATTCACCCCACAAAAGAAAAAGCCAGGTCAGGCTTCGGTTGTACTTTGCTCACCACTGGGGAACAATTGCATTTGCTTACTTACATAGCAAATGTGATTGTACTTTCCACTCATGTCTCTTTTCTACATATAAAAAGTTCACAGATACATTTTCCTGCCATTTAAATGAGTGAACCGGCCTTGGGACTCTTGACTCTAAGAGCTTTTTGATGGTATGAGTCAAACTTCCCAGAAATACCCACATCAGGCCCCTTAACAGGCAGATTTATTAGGCTGCCAGGTTATTATTTTCTAGTGTGCTCCATCTCAAGTGCTCTGTTATGTTTTGGTCAACTCCTGTCAAAAGCATATGGCAGGAATAGCAAGGGTTCAGAGGTGAACAGCAAATAAGAAACAAGTGGAACAAAGAACTTTCATCTCTTGAAAGAGGATGAAAAGCATGTGAAATGAGCATGATAAAAAGAAAGCAAATGAGAGAATATTATAGAAATTAGGAAAAGCAACTGATTCATCTCCTCTGTAGTGCTCACTAACAGCATTTCTTTGTACTGCCATGGTAAAAATCTTTTTGACGTTGGAAGGTACTGTTTTCATATTGAGAAAATGAACTCCTCTTTATCAGGACACGAAGTTGATCAGAAAACTGTTCTTCAGTGTAATGGAATTTTTGTGGAACGCTAGACTACATTAGCGTAGAAACCACATAACTGGAGAAAAAATGGCAAGAAAAGCCTTGTGCCCTTCATTCTAAAGTGCTGAATTTATCCTCGCTTTGAATTGAATATAGACAGAGGGTTTGATTGTGTCCTTATATGTTTGGTTGGGTTTATTTGCACAGCATTTTTTTCTCAAGCAGGCATCTTTTACGGACCACTTCAAGCAGCTGACACTGGATTACATGGATATTGTAGTTTGAGAATCTAGTAGTTCAGTGGGCCTTTTGCATAAGGGGGTTCTTTATGTTTCACCTTCATATGTGTCTATGTGGGCAAGTCTTTGCAGCTGTGTTCTGTGGGGCTGAATGGCTTCAGACACCCTTGCCGTGTTTGTTTGCCCTGCTGGGGGTTCCTCAGCAAGTCATTCCCTGTGTTACTTGCAAGGGACTCTGCTGTCTTCTGACCTGTCCATGGCATAAAGCGTGGAGTGTGCTAGCTTTCTTTCTGCATGAGCAGTAATGTGATCATGTGTTCCTTTCAGAGATCTGAGGAGGATGAGACAAAGCGCCTTCTTCAGCTCAGCAAGGAGGTTCTTTCAGAGGGAGTTGGAGATGCTCTAGAGCAGCTGGATCACAATGAGGAGGAGCTGATTCTTGCTGAATATGAGAGTGATGAAGAAAAGAAAGTGGTATCTGGGTAAGGACAGGGACTAAATGGGTTCCTTTGGCTTGCCTTGATTTAAGAGATCTCACCTGTGATTGTGCACATCTGGAGTTTATCCCCAGTTCAAGCTGTGGTTGTTCTGATGGGTTCTTTGTTTACTTGGTTGGTTTGGTATTGTGGGGGGCATTTTGTTTTGTTTTGGTTTTTTTTAGCTTTTGTTAAGAGTGATCAGAGTGACCTGAAGTGATTTCTGAGAAAGTGCACCTTTGTTAAAATGTGTGGCTGCACTGTCCAGTTTCTCAAAGAATGCCCCTGGATATGGAATGAATGGCTTGAGATCAGATTCCTTGCATGTGAAAAGCAAAATAGAGCTCAGGGCTCCAGGAAGCTGTCAGTCCTGTAGATTAGCATTGGCACCTTTTGGTACTCTAAAGGGAGAGATGTTCGCATTTCTAAAGACTGAGCTTCAGCATGAAAACCCCATGTGCACTTTTCTCTCATACATGAGCTTTATGCAGAAGGCCAGAAGCCATGTTTCAGCGTGGAAAGTCAAATATATTTAACATACAAATTTACTAATTAGCATCTAGACAGATCCTCCTGCCTTAAAAGTTCCAAACCACTACTTCGTTTATATGTAGTTTATCAAACATTAAACTGCTGTTGCCTTGGAGGAATTCTATAGCTGCTAAGTATCTTCCTGAAGCTTTTCTTTATGCGATAGCTTGAGGGTGGTAAATTGTCTCTAAAGAGAAAGTTTTACAAAAATAAATAAGCTCACCAAAGAATAGTGCAGCACTGATTAGCTTGTGCCCGGGGCTTAGAAGTCTCAGATTTAAAAGAAGGAAAAATTAATCTTGAAGTTGCTAAAGACACAACCCTACAGACGTGGGTTTTTAAGAGCAAGGCTTGACTTGATTGCGCACGCTTATACTGTCCTTAAAAAGTCGATTTTTCTCTTTACCTCCTGAGTTAAGATCTGAGGCTTTTCTTGAGATGACAGAATCATCTCTCTTGAGACCTCTCGCTTGAAGTAGAGCATCATTTGATTCTAAGTGCCAGTGATCTGCTGAAAGGAAACTGTTTGAGTTTTCTCTTTTCTTAGGCTGGAAGAAGATGATGATGATTTGGAAGAGGAGCATGTGACTAAGGTGAGATGAGGAAAGAAAATAGTGCTGCCTTGTAGAACAGTGTATGAGTGAGCAGAATGATGGCTTCCTTGTACTCGTCCCAGAGTCATGCAGTACAGAAGGATTGTCAGGAAGACCTGACAAGTTTGTTGATAGTAGCAGCCAGTTCTGCTATACTCATCTTCTTGGCAACACTGGCTGTCTAAGCAGCTTGCCCTGCTAGCATTGCTGAATTTTTGCTGTGGCTTGCTGTAAAAGCACACAGGAAGAAACAATTTTTTATGACTTTTCAACAGTGAGTTCCTGGTTTTATAGGGGTCTCGGAAAATTAAATGGAAACAAAGGTAAATGCATAGGAGAAAAGAGAGATAGGGGTGTTTGCCTTAACAGTTGTAAGGTGATACTCAAACGTGTGCCTTCCCTTGAAGGCTTGAGCACGATTAACTTTGTAGAAGTGCTTGACTGCTTCCTTGCAGGATTGGTTGTGGGTGGGAGATTGGCTTCCATGTTCTTCTTGTCTTCCCTTTGTTCTTCCTCACTGTAGATCTACTACTGCAGCCGCACTCACTCCCAGCTGTCTCAGTTTGTGCGAGAGGTGCAGAAAAGTCCTTTTGGAAAAGACACACGTCTGGTTTCCTTGGGATCCAGGCAGGTATGTGCTGTTGTTCACAAGGGACCCAAGAGTGTGTGTTAACTTAATGTGAGAGACCTTGCAATGAAGGGGTGTGTGAATGTGACACCACAGAATATATCTTGGGGGTTGACTGAATCTCTTGTTGAAACACTAAAGCAGCTGTGGGGCATGACACAGACACGTGTGTGATGAATATTTTTGTGTGAACTGTGTTTTGACCCACTGATGTAAATACAAAAATCTCTTACCTTTTCAAATGTGCAATGTAACATATGTCTGAGTCACTGGGAAGGTGCTCCTCTTAGTTCTGGCAGCATTTTTTGGGCACTGTTGTGAGCCATCTCAGTGCACCTTTTCTCATTTTTTTAAACTCCCTGCTAAGTTTTTCTGGGTTTCAAGCGTGTCTGTAGCAGTTAGTATGCACAATGTCTGACCAATAGACTTACCCATTTTTGTTTCTGGGCTGAGAATGCTTTAAAGAAACTTCTGTTTTACAGCAAAGGGTGCACATGGGACACTCAGTTCTTAACTGACCCCCTATCCTTTCCTCTCTTTGCATCTCCAAGAACCTGTGTGTGAATGAGGACGTGCGACGCCTGGGGGCTCTCCAGCTCATCAATGACCGCTGCATGGAGATGCAGAAGAACAAACATGGTAGGAACACTTCAAGCCTGGGAAAGCAGTCGCTGACAAAGCTGGTGTGAGAGTCTGGAGGCAGTGGGCACTGCCATTCAGTTCTAGCAAGAGGGTGGTAGGAGCCTGGAAACAGCAGGTTAGAGGAACAGAGCTGGAGATCCTCAGCACTTTCCTTGATTTCCAGGCTAGGATGCTGAAATCTGTATGGACTTTCTGGATGTCTTAAGTTGGTCAGGACTTATGCAACAGGAGGATAATTGTCTTTCTAGCTCAGCACTAGAAATATGGGAAAACATCACATGGCTGAATCAAACTGGCAAGAGCAGTGTCCACTGTGGAGATGCTGAATAACTTTTGAATAGATGATAACTCAGAAGTGTACATGACTAAACCTGCTTTGAAATGCAGGAGGCTCTGCAAAGTGGTTATTTGCATTTATTTTGTGTGTTGCTGATAGCATTCTTTTGATTTCTGCTGTTAGAAAAAAAGAGTGATGAAGAGAATGGAGAGAAGAAGAGACGTGTGAGTCGCACCATATGCCCATTTTATTCCTATGAGCAAATGCAGTTTCTCCGTGATGAAGTTCTAGTGGAAGTGAAGGATATTGAGCAGTTGGTGGCTTTGGGAAGGGAGACCAAAGCCTGCCCATATTATGGGAGTCGATACGCCATTTCTGCTGCGCAGGTAAGATGTACACAGAGTTGGCAGAATTCATGCTAGGGGATCTAAGAATAACGTAATTGGCTGCTCTCTCCAGTACTGTAAATATTGTGGGAATTTGTAAACAGCATGTTTTTCTGTCAGCTGTAGTTATGCTGAGAAAGCAAAGAAAAATGAGAAGATCCATTTGAAATGAATAGGCTGTGAGTATGTCTCAGCATTCTGAAATATTTGAAAGGCTCAAACACTCTTGAGGCAATACTGACACAGAGGTGTAATCTTAGCTCTTGCCACCACTCTTCTTCCTGGCCTGGTTCTCTAAGAGAAGACATGCTTTCGGTGCTTCGGAGGAGATTCAAAATGTAACTTGAGCTGATAGGCAATTGTAGCATCATTATTTCTCTTCAGTTTACATCCCACTGCCCCCATTAAGTATGTGTTCCTGTCTCTCCTACCTTTCCCGTAATAGAAGTAACTTGACTGATTTCTGTGAGGTCATCTAATACAGGCCTACCGTCAGTGGTTGAAGAGTGCCCTAAGGTTGTAAGGGTGAGGACCAGAATCAGGGCAGTGTGTGCTTCTTCTGTAGTTGGTGGTGCTGCCCTATCAGATGCTCTTGCATGAACCTACCAGGAATGCTGCTGGGATAAAGCTGAAGGACCAGGTCGTAATCATTGACGAGGCCCACAACCTCATAGACACCATCACCTGTATCCATAGTGCAGAGGTCAGTGGCTCTCAGGTAAGTCATAGCCCAGCGTGGTTAATGTGAGCTCCAGCAGAGTGCCCTTTCTTGACTCCTTAATAACAGCTCCTTTTTGTGTTCATGTAGCTGTGCTGTGCCCACTCCCAGCTGCTGCAGTACATGGAGCGATACAGGTAAGGATCTTGGAGGAAAGTAGCGCAGCAGTGGCAGGCAGCATGGATGCTGTGGTTTCTCTCATGTTTACAAGGTCTTTCTTGCTTTTCCATGGTGGAAAGTAATTTGCATTAATACTTTTGCAGATGAAAAGCCACTTGCCTTATTATCTTTGTTTAGAATCCACCTAAGTGTGACTCCTGGGGATGGTATTAAGCAGTGAGAAGGGGGATACTGTGAGGGTTCTGCTTTTCCCTTATGCTCTTAGTTCCTTTCCCAAGATGTCTCTCTAATTGCTCTTGCTTTGTGAATCAGCTTTTCAAAAGATTCAGTCTTTTTATGTCTCTCCTGGACCTTAATCTTTCATGTGCTGACTGGTGTTATGACAGAGGCAGTAAGCTCTGGGAAGGAGGAGGAAGCTATATGTGTTTTTTGGCTCTGTACCTCGTCATCCCTGCAGTGGCTGATTATTGTGCTCAATGCTAATATCCTAGAATTTGTGGAGCAT
>JBCJKH010010772.1:8065-20293 GCA_039877255.1 Loriculus beryllinus | reverse complement strand
CACATCTTCTGCAGCTTCAAACAATTGTTCTTTGCATTCATGTCTGTGACGATGCATTAATTCAAACTGGCTTTGGGTACATTTTTTCTCAAAACCTAAAATAAATACCAAGACAAGCTGGCAAGATCCAAAACAATCCTCCCTGAGCTGTGATCCTACATCAAGGCACAAAAATAACACCACCAAACAATACTTATTAAAGAAAATAGGCAGAAAGCAGTCCTGTCACTTCAAACTTGGGAGGACCAAAGCTATCGGCGCAGGTAGCTTCAGTGCCCAGGACATGATAAAGGTGTACGTAAGAGCTCATACAACTCCGAGTGTATCTAACACCTCAAATTTCCCCAAATCAAGCAGTACACAATCCAAACCTAGGTAATAAACCCTACCTTGAGGTACAAAATGTGGTGTATCTTTGTGTATGTTCATATTTATACATGCACTTACCATAAATTCTAGGCTAAAAATCCTACTTGGCAGTGAGGTTTCACTGCTCATGTTTCTGTGTTAAAATACTCACCTATGCTATATTATAATATTTACAAGGATACTATTAAGGTTGACTACTTGGTAAAGCAAACCTGATACATTCATCAAGGAGTTTATAAAAATCTTCAATGAAGTGATAGGAATTTATTCCTTGGTTTATTCTCTTACATACACTGCATATCTGAGTATATGGATGCCTTCAAATTCAGCAACAGAAAGACCCAAATCATGGACTACACTCCCCTGAAAAGCCACAGCATCTTTTTCTTTTCAGGTTCATAAAAATTCTGGTCCCACTGGCTTCATAAGGTCAACTCAGGCACAAACATTAAACATGCCCTTCAGTACTTTGTGAGAATAGAGGCAGTGACCAGGACATTGCAGCACTGTAGCTCTTCCTGAGGCATTTTATTTTTCCCTATTTTGTTACCTTGAGAGTCAATCAGTGAATGCAGTGATTTTCCTCTCAGGATCTAGACTTATTCTTAAAACATGTTTAATGGGACATAATGTAGTACCAGCTCGTACACTTGATGGAAAATAAAACTTCAACTGAACATGCTCTACTTTAAAAAACGCGTAAGGGTAACTAGAGCAAAACCAAAGCAGTTCTGTTCTATAATGTCATCTAAGGTCTGCTCTGAGAAAACATTAGCAAACTAAGATATATTTAGTAAAAATTAAGGTGACACTATATGTCTGATTTATTCAGAACCTCAGAGGAACTGAAAAAGAAAGACTTTTACGTTCATCCCTGCTTTTGTGCTTCCTGAAATGTTAGCAACCATGGCTACCAGACGTCAGTAGGCTCTCATTTTCATCACCAAGACATACGAAAATGTAATATACTGCCATTAAACTTGCTCTTAGTAATTTTTCTTTCCCCCAAAGGAAGCTCCACATACTTCGGTATCATCTGTAACAACAGAAAGGTGCTGCTGCATACCCTACCCATTTTACCTAAGAACTAGTGACACACAGGGTAGAGTAAAATTAGGAGTTTCAGTGGTAAAAATTGGGCAGCATCAGTCTTACCTTAAGCCACTTATCTTAAGTAAGATTTGGGCCAACACAATCTATGAAAAGAAAGATGAAGCCTCTTTTCCTCAGTGCCCAATTTGCTTGGAGACTAATAAACAAACAAATGCAACCCCACTGAGATTTAAAGAGTGGTTGTAAATGCTGGGAGGTGAACTCTGATCACCTTCAAATACATTTCCCATATCAGGCCAGAGCAGTGTTTGTGGGATAACAGGCTGTCTCTCTCTCCTCTCCTCCCTTCTCCCAGAATAAGTGTCTGCAGCAGCTTAATTATCAAGTTACAAACAAACATATTCAGCTTGGTGCATATATTCAATTACAGATAATGAGCTCTAGACAAAAGCTATTGAACTATAACTGATACTCTACGAGCCGGTACACAGCAAGCAATGATTAAATGATACAGACTAGGGAGAAAACAAGACATTTTTATTCTTCCTTTGAAAAGCATGCAAAACAAGGAGATTTTCTGGGGAAAATCTGACAAAGAAGTAATTGTCAATACCTATTTTTTTCCTTAGTCTCATCCATTTTTCATAATATTGGAGTGCAAGTTAAAGTAGTACTCTAATTCTTCACTCTCAGTGTTGAGCAACGTTTGCAATTAAAAGTTTACAGGTTTTGCTGAAAGTTGAAGCTTATATACCAAGCTTGGTTGTACCATAATACACTACAAGTCAAAGTGAAGCCTAAAGGCACAGTTTGGTAACTGGCAATTTGAAAAGCGATAAACCAAATGACTTCCAAATATTAGAAAGTCAGGAAATTCAGACTTACAATTTACATTAAAGGAAATGAAAACATCAAAAGCACAGACAAGGGAGAAATGAAGTCAGTGGAAAACTCTGACGTCTGTCCAATGCGCTAGGCACAGTCAGACATTGCACAGATTAATCTTCTCCAGCTTCAAGACAATTTACAAATTGCACATGTAGTGCTTTGAGTACATTATGGCTATGAAAATGTTTGCTCTCTAAAGTCTGTGACATAAGCAGTTTTTACATTACCTTTTTTCCTTATAAACTGATCTTTCATTTGCAATGGTGTAAGGATTCACGGGTTCTTTGTGCAAACCTTATCAGAGATACAGTTTCTTTATCTCCTCAAAAACCACCATCGCAATTTTCTATTCGAAAGGTTTCCTGTAATCCTTCATCCTGGATTTAGTTTATTCAGATTCTAAATATAAAACAATCTGGAAATGTTAACAATTGTTTCTTTTCGGTATCTGCCCAGTGGTTGCAAGTTTATCATAATTTTTCATTTTGGTCACATCGGTTCAGACTGTGCTCTTCTGATAGCACAAAATTAAAATCTCAAGTGCTGCCTCCCACTTCCAGCACAGCAAAACCTGGAGCTCAGACAAGCAGAATGATTACATATCACAGAGGGCTTTTGCAAGAGGTATTTCACTTTGTTACCTATTGCTAGAGGAAAATTGATTTCTCTAACCACAACCTGTGGCTAGCTTTCAAAAGACCACTGCAATGACCTACAAGCATCTCAGTCAGCCCGCGGTTGGCCGGGGGGGAGCATGCAGCACTGCACAATGGACAGAATTCAGCCTTCAAAGTGTGTGCCTTCCAAATCAATAGGATGCTGATGACTTGCTAGAGTTAAAAGTGGGAAGTTTTCCTCCTTTTTAGGGTAAGTACAAAAATGTGCAATCCACCAACAGCCAAGGGAAGTTGAACTAATACAAACCTAATTTGCTAGTAATCCTGGTGTATGTTATCCTGACAAAAACCAGCTCCTTTCTCATAAGTACAACCCAAATGTCAGATAGCCCCATACTGCTACTAGAAAATAACTGCTTCAACAACCAGTCCTCAGTACATCCATATACAACTGTGCTGCATCTCCTCTTGGAGCCATCACACTCTGCTTTCAAGGGGGTCAAGCCCAGACTTGATTTTTGTCCCCATCCTGACTATAACAAGTGATTACTGAAGTTATACCTGGGAGTGATCACAGCACCAAGGATGTCAAGAGTTCAAGGAGCATCTGGATGATGCTCTAACTTATATGGTTTAGTTTTAGGTAGTCCTGCTAGGAGAAGAGAGTTGGGCTTGAAGATCCTTATGGCTCACTTCCAACTTGAGATATTCTGTGACATGACCTGAGATATTCTATGACTATTCTTGAGATATTTTCTGACATGGTTCAGTGGTGGACTTGGCAGTCCTGGGCTTATAGTTGGATTTGATGATCTTAAAGGTCTTTTCCAACCCAGGTGATTCTATGATTCCACATAGCCCTTCTGTTATGGAAGACTCTAAAACTGGCAATTGACTGCCACTATCCAGGTCTTAAAACACAGATGAGCAAATATTTCTCAGAAGATGCAGTCTGGATGGTTACTTACAGTGAGAAAAACAGGGCTAGAGAGCAAAATCAGGTCAAGAGAAAGTAGTTTTGTATGAAAAAAAGTTGACTTTGCTTTATGCTAATGTACTAGCCATTAGTTACTGCATGGTGGGAAAAAAAACAAACCCTGGAGAGATGTTTTAAGAAGAAAATAAATCTCATATTTTAAATTATTTTTGGAAATGAGTGATAAGACTACTCAAACTCCTTTTCCAATTTCATAGAATGGAAAGGGACACCTTCCACTAGAGCAGGTTGCTCCAAGCCCCTGTGTCCAACCTGGCCTTGAATGCTGTCAGGGATGGGGAGGCCACAGCTTCTCTGGGCACCCTGTGCCAGCGTCTTACCACCCTCATAGTGAAAAATTTCTTCTATCTCATCTCAGTCTCCCCTTGGGCAGGTTAAAGCCATTCCCCTTGGCCTGTCCCTACATCCCTTGTCCCAAGCCCCTCTCCAGGTTTCCTGTAGCCACTTTAGGTATTGGAAGAGTGTTAGGCCTTGAAGTTTACTTCTTTAGCTCCACCTGTGTGCAGCACAGAGCCAGCTCACATGCAGACCGGTTACTTGCACTCCTAGCTGCTGTAAGCTGCTAGGCAAGGCCTGGGGCACAGAAGCATCAAGAAGCAGCTCACCAAGCACTGCTCCTGCAGACCAAAACCCTTCCTGTGTTATCTGAACAGCTCTTTGCCATAGTCACAACTATGGCAGAAGTATTCTTCACATTCTTCATTCAGAAGCTCAGAGCAGAAGCATTAACACCAATCATCTTGTCTGGGAGGAAGCACACAGCAGAGAAAGAACCAAAAAGTCTTTTCCCAGCTGTGAATAAAGTTGTTTTTATCACAAGCACCAAGAGTTTTGTTTTCGCTTATGCAGGCAGCAAGAAGTCTTGCTTAAAACTGCACAACACCATTTTAATAATAGTTTCTTCCAGGGTAAGTACTGTCTGCAGCACATGGGTAAGTCAGGTCAGCCTGTGCATCTGGTTCTACCTTCCAAACATTCTTACCTAAGTCCTTCCTTTGAAAATCTTTATGTTCAGGATGAAGGCCAGAGAAGGGAAAGTGAGCAACACAACAAGGGAATGAGCAGCAGCCAAGGGATGCAGATGGGACAGTGACCAGAAAACAAGCATTTCTGTTCCATTTTTTGGGATGCACACGCTAGGTCTGCAGATCCAGCACTGCAGGAGGAACGAACTCCCAGCACTGGCCTCTGGGACAGCCACGTGTCCTGGAGGAGATCCCACGCAGGCAGCAAATGCGGAAGAAGAGGTGCATGACCGGGGAGTAGGGACCAGAGGACTTCAACTAAAACCTTCACTCTAGCTGCCACCAAGGCTGCTCCCTACCCACGAGAACTCCAGGGCAGAGCCTGGGCGCAGATGAGATCTAACTCCTTTGGCAAGAAAGGCATTGCATTGTTCCCTCTCTGGGGATATTTGCTCATGCTTAACAGCTTCATGCCTGACATGTCACATTTCCCAGCCCCCCAACTCCTTCCTGCCCTGAGGCTTTCACTGTACACGCAGTCCCTACTGAGACCATATTCAGATTTCAGGAAATACCTTAGCACACTCCTG
Organism: Loriculus beryllinus; assembly: GCA_039877255.1. NCBI lineage: Eukaryota > Metazoa > Chordata > Aves > Psittaciformes > Psittacidae > Loriculus > Loriculus beryllinus. The sequence goes on along the minus strand of JBCJKH010010772.1, from coordinate 14,814 downwards.
AAACAGATACCAGCCAGAGCCAGATGGAAACACAATAGCCTACTTCCAAACAAAAAAGCTCCCAAAGCTGCAAAAGGCTCCGAACAAGTTTGACAATCCCCAGCTCTAAACACAAACAGCTCTGAGCACAAATTAAGTAGAAAGGAAGCAAGCTGTCAGTGAGTAGGGGTAGTTTCACCTGCAAATCCCCTCTGCCAGAGATAGCTGCAGACCTAGCCCAGATTTCAGCCTGGACTCAAGCAGAAGCAACTAACGTACAATGACCCAAGCTGGTATCAAGCCTGCCCTCCTCCGTGCCTGCATGACTATATCCAGCAGGTTATGAAACATCCTGCCCCTCAGTTCTCACATGTCTGAGCAGCTCTCACAGTCACCCTAGAGAGCTGTTTCAGCTTTCAGGGAGCTAAAAGACAACATATTGCAGAGAGATTACCATGCCAGTGTGCCAAGTGAGAACTTTCCAGAGCCAGCGCTGCACTGACCACATTTCACACCAGGGTAAAGCCATTCTCCTCTCACACATCATATGTGCTCCAAGCATGGGTTAGGTTTGATCGTAAACCATGCAGAAGATGTTCTTGCAAGTGAGCTCAGGGCTGTGGAAGAGGCAAGTTTCCTCACCCAAACACAAACGGATGGGATTCAGAGATTTCGGAGATGATGGCTGTGCTACTCATCAGCATTTATGGAGTACAGATGTGTCCAGGAAGATTTAACATCACTAAAAAGCAGGGCTATAGGTACTCCTTGTAGGAGAAAAGCATACCTTATGTTGTACTCGAGTCTCTGTATCAGTCAGCTCCCCAGACCACTATAATCCCCATCATACAGGTTAGAAAGTATACAAGAGAGACACCAGATAAGAAACCAGCTTCTCTCCTGAATTACAGTACAGTAATTCAGGGCTTCAGACCCTTCAGTTTTCTTCTAGATTGCAGCAGATGCAGAGATCTCCCAAAGCTACAGAATTTGAGAATTTCCTCTAACTTAAAGAAAAAGAATCAGTGAAATCTTCATCTAGTGTTAAAGCAAGGAGGCATTTCCCACCAAGTCAACCACGGGGCTAAGAACAGCACATTCCTCAGCTCGAGTCAAGTGTTTTCATTGAAAATCAGCATCAGTCCTAGATTTAAACAAGACCTGGCTTGAAGGGATTTAATTCAATAAAATCTCAGTCTTACAAGGGTCCTGGTAGAGTGGTCTGGGTGACAGGGGAACAAAGTCCAGTTTTAAAGCAAAGGGAACATGCCACAGATGGTGTTTAATGAGCAAGACCCTCCTCAAGTACCACAGTCTGTGCAGCACTTGTGGTGCTGGAGAAAGGCTCTACAGCAGTTGCTTCTCACCCAGACTGGGAAGGACTGTCCAGAACAACAGCCTTCCATTTGGTTCACCATGGAGCCAGCCTTAGCCTGGTTTACCCAGTTTGTCTGAGACATGTTCTCAGATACAGGACCCCAGTTCTGAAATCCTTTTCTTTGCATCAGGCTTTTCCCAGCTTATCCCCTCCTTTGGGGTTAAAAGCAGCCAAGGTGAGGTCAGATATCAGCCTCAGGACAGCACTGTTTGCCAGCAAACAGCCCCCACTGTTTGTGCAGGGAGCTGACACAAGCCAGGGACAGAGGGAGGTATGATACAGCAGTCCTGGGGGAGGGAGCACAGCAGGTTTTAACACACACAGTTATAAGAGGCAGATAAGAGGACAACTGCCAAGTGAGACCTCCCTTTGGCAGGACACCAGCTGTCTGGAGTCACAGGTCCTGAGGGTTAAACTAAATGGAAATGCTTGGAAAGGGTCAACATACAGAGAAAAGGCCTGATGAAATTGCTACATGCTGGCCTTCAAATAACCTACTGGAGGAGGCTCGGCTTCACACAGCTTGAAAAGCATAGGGGTAACCACTGAAAGGCACCAGACAGCCTAAACAGAGTGATTAGCATCCCCTCCTTTGCACACATAGAGGAGAGATCCACTCCTTGAGCAGAAGGCAGTGACTGTGTCTAGGTGACCTGTTCATTCTCGCAGCTGGCCAAACATTATGAGGCAGGCAGCATCAGTCTATTACTCTTATCAGAGCCAGCTTTGCTAGCAATAGGTTGAATGCAGCACTGAGCTCTGTTTGTCCTGGGCTGGGGGAAAGGAAGGCTGCTGACAGAGCCTGGTGCCCTCTGGCACAGCAGGGAAGAACCTCACCCATTACGTTGTTATGTATTAGCAGGGGAGGTTGGGGAGATTAAACTCGGCAAATCACTAACATCAGCCAGTGCTTGCAAAATTACTATGTCACATCATACTTTGGCTCATTCCACTTCTTTTTAAAGCATGCCATTATCAACTGCATTACCTTTCACCTCTAATTTACATAGACAAGAAAGCACCTGCTGACCAGTCACCAGATACTGTGGTTTCTTTATGCCAGTTTCGGGAATGAAAACAGTGGTGGGGAAATGAGGTATTTTTTTCCTCCAAAGAAATTCCCTGCTGCTCAAGGCCTGCCTCCTCACACTATGCTCCATACAGGCACTGTCCTCCTTCTTCTGTGGGTGTTTCCCAGCCTTGTTCTGCTGCAGATGAGTTTCATTTACCTACCCAAACCACTGTGTGACACTGAATGGCCGATTATGGTCTTCCAGAAACTCAGGCCTGGTCAGACTTCATGTGCACAGACCAAAGGTATCCTTTGGTTTACACAGCAGGAAAGATGCAGACAGATATCAGCACAAATCAGTTCAGAGATAGAAAGCTAAATCAGATACTCTGAAGGATAACATCCCTCAGGCTCAACATATAAATTACCAGCTCTATAAGTAAAGGTCAGGTTGTTTATTTCTGACGGCCAGGTCAGTTATCAGCCCCTGCAAGATGCAAGAGGTGCTGTTTCTTTGGAGACTTTGCTATGGGTAGCCTGGCCAAGCCCAAACCCCAGCTATCAAAACACCTAAACCCATAGTCATGAAGCTGTGTGTGCCACCTCAGCAAGTCACCCAGCCTCTCTGGCTCACTGCTCCTCCACCTGGAGAAAAAAACATGCTTCAAGACCTTTTACACCCAACAGTGTGGAGGCAGCTAGGGTGACTGAGGAGGTGCAAGCTTGCACACGCTGGACTCCATCTATGCTGGGAGAAGGGACAAAGAACAACAAGCTGCCATTATTACCTCCAGCCTCTCTCTTCTACAGGGCTGTAATTCATGGAAGTCATATGGCCAACAGCACTGTCTTCATGTATAAACCACAAACTGCAACTCAGACTCTCACCATGGCTAACTAATCCTACACAGTCTAGAGCAGAATATACCTGTTCTTGTTCAGTGCTGTTCTGACTCCACCTTCCTCCAACAAGCCTTTACAGATGTGCCTCTATTTACTGTCATACTGAAAAGATTACACCCTCCCTCACCTATTTCTAGCAAAGTCATTGCTGCCTTAACAGTAATAACTTCCTCCTTCTAGCCTAGGTGTTACCTATGCTTGCCAAGCATGACCCCAACAAGAGGGACTGAACAATACAGCCCAGGCTTAAGGCTCCCACATTCTGAGGACGCAGAGGGCTAGGAACTGCAGCTGGGGAGATGCATGACTGCAGCATACAGCTCAGAACTCACCCAGTGCTGCTCAGCCTCAGGAGGCTGTAACAGCAGCCTTGGAAACCAGGCTCAGTGGTTCATGACCTCTTCTATAGCGTGGCAGATGAAACCAGCACTAAGTTTAAGCTGTTTCCCTGTAGCATCTCAGAGTGAGCTACATGAGGATTTTTTTCTTCTCCAAGCGCCAGACAGGCCACAAATGGTTAGATTAAATCACACCATGTCCCATGGCAACAACAGTATGTGAAGAACGACCTTAACGTGCAACGGCCAAAAGACAGCTTTGTACAGTGGCAGGGGCCTCAGGGGAACTGACTGAGTCCTGACAATTCTCCATTGTGTCAGCTTCAATACTCACTTTATCAACCAGTCTTTACAGCAGCAGTACCTGAAGTACCAGTGCCTCATGCAGCTGTAAAGCACTGACTCAGGTTTTGATTTGAGGTACATGTCAGTCTCACTTCTGTACACCCAGGTTAGTCTGTTCGTGACCATGCCAGACATGCAGCACATACAAATCCTAACTCTTCCTTCCTGACAGAGCTCCGACCTAAAGCACAGTGCTTGGACAGCACCTCTACGGAAGTGCTTCCCACATTCCCTCCTGCAGAACAGCCTCTTTGGTAGCTTTTGGTAGCCCAAGGCAGCCAAAAGTACCTAGCTATAGGTACTTCAGGCTCTTCTCCAGAAGAGTCTGTTGTGATATTCACTGCAATGGAGGAAGAGAGGTGATGATGGCTCCTGGCTTCCCAGCCTGGATGAGTATTTTTATCACTGAAGAGCTGAGGGGGCGAGTACATCCCCATGATGTATGAGCAGAGATTTTACAACCTGTGAAGCCTGTGAAACAGTGACATGAATAAACTTGGTCTCTAGGCAAGTGCCCCTGCCAGCAAGACAGACAGTTACAAAAAACACCCCAAGCTAAATCCAACTTTTTCCATGGGAAAAAGGCAGGGACCCAACCCAACCTTGCCGGAATCCCAGAGTTATTGAGGTTGGAAGGGATCTCTGGAGATCAGAGTCCACTCCCCTGCTTGAGCAGGGTCAGTTCCTTCTTCTCCATTCCTCCCTGTCAGGTATTTATACACCTGGATAGGCCCCTCTGAGCCTTCTCTTCTCCAAGCTGAACAGTCTTTCCTCTCTCAGCTTCTCACATAAAGATGCTCTGGTCCCTTAATGATCTCCTTGTCTCTCCTCTGACAACTGAAGCCTGCACCAAGGGCTGCAGCGAGCCCCACAAGAGTCATGGGTGCCAGAGTAAACCAGCATACCATACTGAGCACATACACAGCTGGAGCAGCTAGCTGCCAGGATAAATTACACTGTCCCCTTTTCCCTCCCCAGAAATCTAGGGTTTTCCACAGAACAGTAATATCTTCAGAAAAAAAGCAGAAGACCACGAATGATTCCAATATATCACTTGGACAGACATCGATGGGCTCACGAAAACTGATGACCATTAATTTAGTAGGAACTGTACATTTGCAGGGGGTTAGAACTCGATAAGCTTTAAGATCCCTTCCAACCCAAACCATTCTATGACTCTATGTGTTTCTTTGATAAAGCCAACAGAAAGTATATATAACAAGCTCAGCATAAGGATTCTCTTGAGGTAGCAGCACTAAGGATGTTCAGCAGTATCTTCCAACAGCCAGAGAACTGCTAGAGACACAACAACAGCAGCAAGCAGGAAAACAGGCTATCAACAATCGCTCCTTCAAGCAAGCCTCCACCTCCCCTATCCCTGTGAGGGTCAGACACTGGTAACCACGTTACGTCAAGGTCAGCATGCACTTGCACTTTTGCAAGCCAGAAAGGGTCAGGATGACGTGGCACTGTGGCTGCTAGGCTTACCTGTGTTTTTAGGCCCATCTGCATAGACTGGTCCTGGAGGTGGAGGCGCATTCTGCCATCCATACTGGGGATAGCCTTGGTAACCCGGCTGTCCTGGCTGGTAGGGCCCGGTGGGTCCAGGAGGATAGCCTGGGTAGGGGCCAGGAGGACCCCCTGGCTGCTGTGCATAGGGTGGATATGGGGCGGTAGGGCCCGGGCCGGTGTAGGGTGGAGGGTTGTCGTAGTTCATGTGTGATGCACAATCTGTCCTGCAGAAGAAGGAAGACAAACACAAGAATTGGTTTGGCTTTTGTCTGCTTCATCCATAACCATGCAATCCCCATTTCAGACTGCTCTCAGGTGTGAGAAACAGACCTCAAAATACCTGAGTATAAAAGTGAGTTTCTCTTTTAACCCTATCACAGAGGCACAGACTGAGTTCTGTGAGAAGTGATTTCTTTCAAGTGACACAGCAGAGCGACTTGCTGCTTTCCAGTCACGTATCAGCTGTTTCATCTGAAGACATTTAACAGTCTTGTGACTGCAAAGCAGAATCCTCTGCTTCCACTCAGGATTAAATTGCTTTTAAGAGAGATTTAGAAGTGATTACTTCATGTTTCTCTCTATATTAAAAAAGAAAGCCATGCAGAAATGTCCCAGACACGTTTGATAGCCTTAACAGGAGAAAGAGTGAACAGAAATGTCCATTACATTCCTGCTAATTGTTACAAGCTTCTAGACCAGCACTCTGGAGCAAGGCTGTATGTGAACAATTTCCTGATGACACTCTAACCCAGAACATCTCGTATTTTTCCAGTAATATGCAACAGAATCATTAAGCCACAAGCAATCAGGACCTTGGACTCAGTCTCATTCAAAAAGCAACGTTAAAGACACCTCAGGGAGTTGATGTTCATAAAACCTATCCAATGTATTAGTCATGGCATAGCCATCAAAAGACAAGACTGTCACAGTAATGCAACTTTAATTAATCTCTGAGCACCATGACTAAGCAAACCATTTCTTACATTAAGCTTCTGAAGCTTCTCCCTATGAGAAACAGAAGTGTCCTTAATACCATGTGTTCAGGAACCATCCTGATTGCAGCAACAGTACTCTGCCATTTCCTTTTGACATTACAGGGTGCAGAAGGTCACCATTTCCTCCCACATCCCACAGGCTTTAGGAGAAATACCAGGAATATAATTTGCCCTCTTGAAGCTTGCCACTGCCAGCACAGAATCATAGAATGGTTTGTGTTGGAAGGGACCTTAAAGCTCCTCCAGCTCCAAGCCCTGCCACGGGCAGGGACCCCTTCCACTGGAGC
>JBCJKH010010765.1:0-15038 GCA_039877255.1 Loriculus beryllinus | reverse complement strand
CAGAGCAGCTCCCTCGCTGCGATCTATTGAGAATCAGCCCTCGACACAAGCTTTTGTCTCTCTCCTTCTCGCTCTCCTCTCTGCAAGGAAGAGGCAATGCAACCAGTCAGAGGTTAACACAGGGCTCACCCAGGACTGCTGGAGCTGAGCAGCACAGAAAGTGGAGTCTGCCTGTGCTGAGCATGGGCAGCGCGCGTCTGACCTGCTGGGCACCAAGCACAACCCTGGCCTCACAAATATGGGGCCTCTGCTTACTCAGCTGTGAGGCATCAGAGCTACAGCACAGCAAATGCATCCTGAGAGGGTTAAATACATCCAGTTATCATGGAATGGGCTGGGCTGGAAGGGACCTGAAAGCTCACCCAGTGCCAGCCCCTGCCTCTGAAGCAAAAGGCTCATGAGGTTTGTCCCCAGCAGGACTCAGCCCGCCTGGTGCACCCAGACCAACAGCCCCTGCTACCCAGAGCCCAGCTGAACCTCAGAAGCTGCCTCCTTACCGAAGAACCGAGAAGACACGCGCCATCTTCCCAATGGCTCTGATCTTGTTCCTGATGATCTCCTTACGGACCGTTGTCCCACCTTAGGGAGAGAAGAGAAACAGACACCAGCACGTGTAAGGCTTTCCTGTGCTCCAGGCACAGCTCACATCACTATGAAGCACCTGCCTGCCTCCAGGGAAAGAACTCATGGGTTACAGATTCACAGCTACACTCTGGAGAGAAGGGCGTTGAGAGGATGGCGGTGAGGAAGGCAACACCAACGAGATGACACAGGGACCCAGAGGCCTTGAGAGAGAGTAGAATCAGCACGGGGAACGCACTGGGGAGGCCTGGCTCGAAGCTCCCCAGGCTGCTTCCACTGCACGGGATGGAACACGAATGACGCAGGCACGTGGACACGGCAGCACACGGAGGAGGCTGGGTGCTGACGGGCACGGGGCTGTGCTCGCCGCGGGCAGCAGCATCACGCAAGCATCAGTGCGGGCATCCGAGGTGCTCACAGACACAGGGAGGGCTGCGAGCTCCCCTGCCCGCCCTGCACACCAGAGGGGAGGAGCAGGATGGAGGGGAGCTGAAAACACAGGAGTCTGAGCAGAAAAGGGGGAAAGGAACACATCTCCTCTCAGCTGAGATTCCTCACACGGCCCGAGGACACGGGAGGACAGGTCAAAGCCGCACCGGAGGCCTCACATGCACCGATGGCTCAGCCATGCACTAAGTGGCTGCATTCAGAAGTCAGGTAGAAACGTGAGCCCGTTTCTGGAGTTCCTGGAGGCACGTGGAAAAGTTAGAACCACGCCGCACTCATGTTAAAACTGGAAGGGATGAAGAGGCTGCCCAACTAGTCAGCTATTCCAATCCACTCCGAGGAATCTGGTGGCACAGGCAGTGAAAATTAAGCTGGTAGCAAATTCTAGCTGGGTACCTTTCTGATAGCTTGAAATGTAGTGATCTTCAGGGAGAGGAGACACCAAGAAACAAGGAGATGAAGACAGAGATAGAAGAGACAAATTTAATTTGCATGGGAGGGAGAAAGGAAACCAAAACCAAATCGAAACCAAACGTGAAATGTGATGGGAGAAGCGGGTTAAAGGCTCGACTGCAGAGCGGGAGCATGCTCACAGCCCTGCTCCTCGCTGCAGGCCCCACGTCTGTGCCAGAGCTGCCTCCAGGCCAGCACCTCCTCTCCTCGAGTCACCCCCCCGACAGAGGAGCTTCAGCTCCACAACTGCTTTGTCCCTTTTCACGCAGAGCTTAAAACCAGTCCCCAAAACCACGTTCTGCTTTCTACAGTGGGTGACAGGAGAAGCCACTCTGCAGAGGAGGTCACTGCAACAGAGGAGAGGATCAGGGAGATATTTTGGTGCAGAGGATTTTGGGTCGGGAGGAAAAAGCAAGCACTTGGGAAGCAGGAACCACTCTCAGAGGAGCTGCAAGAAGCATCTGTCGCAGTGAATGTGAGTTCATTTCTGAGACTGAACAGCAAAGGAGGGAGAAAATAGAAACGTTTCCTACCCAAAACCACACCAGGGTTGGCCAAGGAGGAACGGGAGAGCCTGGCTGGGCAGCCAGCTCTGAACCAAGTGAACAGCATCAGAGCAGCATCTCACACCCTCACCCCCAGCCCGCTACCAGCTCGGGTTAAGAGCGGTTTTTACCTTCCAATGTCTCATCACCATCCGAAATCAACTCGTCATCGGAGCAGATGTTGAGGATGTTGACCAGCATCTCTGTGACTGCAAGAACACACACAGGGGGGTTAGAGGGGCCCTGCGCATGCCTGGGCAGCAGGGGTGGTCTATGGGATGAGCTGCGCAAGAAACGGTTTCAAAGTCATTTACACCCTGCAAGTGGAAGCCCAAAGCCCCTCTTCACTGCACACTGCTGGTACCCGCAGCAGCGCCTGGAGCTGACGACCAACCCCACACCTTGTGCCAGGGAAGGGGATGCGGTCCAAGCACATCCCAGCTGACACAGGTGTGGGGAGGGAGCGGGCTGCCAAGTGCTGCAGAGCAGGCTCCCACCCCCCCACCGGACCCCCCCAGCCGGGCTCCAGGATGTCAGATCCGAGCTGGGGGGATTCAACCTCTGGTTCCTCGAAGTCAACCCACGTCAGAGCTGAGAGTCATCCTCCAAGCACACAGCAATGGGGTGGGACTGAAACCCACTGGGAGATGTACAAACCCCTCTGCCCAATGCTGAGGCAATGGCTTGGCCTGATTCTGAGCTGCCTCGCCTCCTTCAGGATGAACTAAGCCTTTAAACTGGATGAAGGCTTCCTTTTTGGTGGGTCCCCAGCCAACAGGAGATTTTCATTCCTCTGGTGCAAACCCAAAGCAAGAGAAGTGCCTGCAAATTCCGAGCTGGAGCCACGCCACTCCCGTGCAGCTCCATCAGCAATGCAGAAACAGCAAGAAATGGTCATTTTTCCTGCTAAAACCTTCCTAAAACTGGTCTCAACAATGATTCTCACAGGGGCTTTACCCAGGAACGTGCAGATCTCCTTGAACCCAAAGTGCTTTCCAGGGCTGTCCGGTAATGAAGGAGTTACAACACTCTCCTAGCACAGTTAATAGCCTGTGGGGCAGGTTTCTACTGCTGTGACCAGCCACTGGGAAATCCAAACCTCTCTTACCCTTCTCCCCTACAAAAGGCAAAGACCATGTGAAGACATCCATGAAGTTTGGAAGCCAGTAGGGGTGAGGGGAGCAGTTGAACTGCCTGATGTTCATGACGTTGTTTTCATACTTCAGTACAGCAGCTGGGAGAGAAAAGAACAACAGCATCTGTGGGCACCGCCAGCGCTAAGGAAACCCCATCAGCAACAAGACCCATGCAGAACCAAAGAGCTCTCCGGAACGAGAGGGTTTAAGTTCACCCATTCTGTTCTTTCACTGAAGCTCGTAATACTGAAGGCCAAAATATCAAAGCTGTTAATGTGTGGGCAAAGCAGAAGCAATGAACACAAAGGCAAGATCCAAAGTGAAGGGTAAAAATACCCCACAGTTGAGGAAAGCTCCCCATCACACTCATACAGTTTGAAGGGCACGGTTACAAATTAAAAGCTTGCCCATAGCAGCAGCTCCTCTTTCCTGGCAGCATCCATCAACAGCACTCAGCTGGCACGGGCTGGGAATGCAAGCATTATTCCAGGCTTGGTAATTCCACAGCTAATTGCCACAGTAACACATTGTGCCTGGGAGCCGAAACACCCGGCCACTTCCAGCTCCCCTGCTGCCATCAGGCAAGCACGGAAAGCTCCTTTCCATTTCATTTCATGCCTCAGAACACAACTAGAGGAGAGGGCAAAGTGGGCAAGGGGAGGGAGCACGGAGAGGGGTCTCCGAGCAGGTCAGGCCAGCCCTGGCAGCCTTACCCTTGTTGTTATAGACATCTAGGTAATTTGGTGCAGAGAAGATTGTGATTAACGACGGAAAGCCCGTTGTCTGGCTCTTCCTGTACATTCGGTACCTGGAAAACAGGTCAGCTGTTAAACACACAGCTCGGGCTGGCTGTGCAAGCAGGGGCAGCGGGAGCAGGCTCAGCTCTGGGCCGCAGCACTCACCCAGCATCCTGCGCCTCGTGAGCTCGGATAACGGATAACAAACTATTGTTCTGCAGGAACTCACAGACTGCAGGGTAACTGCAACACAGAAGCCAGGCACACGTGAGCACAGAGCATGGCAAGGAACACGCACAGTGCATGGCAATGGTCCTGCTTTCGCAGCATCCCCATGCCAGGGCAGTGGGCATTACCTCCTTCAATACTGAACTGCAAAGCACTCTGTTAACCAGACCCCTGGTGCCAAATCCTCCCTTCTCAGCCAGGCTACAAGTGTTCTGTCAGCAGAAACGCTTCTCTTTCAGACAGGAAAAGATTATTTCCTAGAGCTCCTGGTACCATCCAATGCCTGCAAACCACTCCACAGGCTCCCTGCCAGCTTGAGCAGCGTCCCCACTGCCCGATAGCACAACTTCATAAAGCAACATTACCCAAAGAGCTCAGTATTTCAGGAGGAGAACAAACAAACAGAATTCTGTGCATTAGAGCCAAGTGAAGGCTATGTCAGAGCCAGGCACGCTGCAGTGTGCTCTGAGTGGTGATTCCTCTCCCCATATACCTCAGTGTAAGGGCAGAAGAAAAGCTCTAGTCCCTCAGAGCACCTTAAAGAGCCCACGGCAGGGGAAGTAGAGCTAAATGACCTCTGAAGTCCCTTCCAACCCAAAGCCACCCCCTGATGCTGTGATCCCAACCCAGCACTCACCTGTAGAAATAGGAGCAGCCTCGAACAGTGTTGTGGGCAAAATGCTCCAGCGTCTTCTCATTGCCGTAATCCTCGGATGGGTCGGACCAGAGCAGGTCACACATGGGACCAAAGGCTGGAGGCTCCTTAAACCTGTCTAACTGGAGAAAGCACACGGCATCAGGACAGCGCTGCCGGCAGCTGCGGGCCCGGGACTCCGCACAGGCACCAAGGAAGCCATGAACCACAGGGGAAAGGCCCACGGGGATCACTTACTTTCCTAATGTCATCTAGACATGTGATTTCTGGAGACAGTCCTCCGTGGACACACAGGAATTGCTGGTTTAAGAGGGCAGCAAGAGGAAGACAGTCAAATGTATCCATACACGCATCATACACTCGCTCCGAGTACTTGATTCGGCCTGGAAAGACGGGGAGCAGGGGGAGGAAAAGAGGGAAGAGTTGAATTCATGTGCTCATTGACACCTGCACTGGGGTTACTGTCAGAGGCTGGGCAGAGGGCTCATTCCCAGCCTGTCGCCATCACTGCTTTCAAGAGCATGTAAATGCTGCAGGAAGCGATCCTTAACCAAAACGATCTCCAAGGAAATGACTCTCCCTCGTGCAGACACTGAGGAAGGAATCCTTTATTTGCTCCCAGTTGTAGTCCCTGGTCCCAGCTGCACAAGCTGGAGCTGAAGTCACTTGGCAGTAACTGCATACTGCTGGGGCTGGAAGTCAGGGAGGGGTGCAAATGCCTCAGCACAAGATGTGCTCACACTTCCTCCATCCACACTCACCCTTTGGAACCAAAAGGCCACCTCAACGCGTGTTTGTCCTTTACAGGACATGCACTGGGGGGGTTTCTTTGGCAGAGGCTGAAACAGGCCTGTGTATGCAGGGGAAAAGGCATGGCAGGTTCCTATAGCTCCAGAGCTCACCAACAGCACTCAGAGCAGGCGCAAAACCTAAGCCACAGCACACTGAACACAGCTCAGTCCCTCCTCCGTTGCTGGATACTCACATTCCTGCTTAAAGGTGAAGTATTCCGTGAGGTGCCTGCACTCATGGTTCCCTCGGAGGAGGAACAACGTTTTGGGGTGGTTTATCTTCAAACTCCATAAATAGAGCACACACTGCAAGGGAGACAAGAAGGAGATGGCATGAGATAACCCCCATCGCGGGGCACCGCAGACTGCACCGAGTGCTCTGGGAAGACACCCAACAAGCTGGATTGAGAGCAGGACCCGGAGAGAAAGCCAGCTCCATAATCGGCAGCAGATCTCCTCTTGGCCACCCTGGTGTGGGGGAAGCCACACGGAGCACTTCTCTATATTAGGCCTGGGCTGGAGAAGAGACAAATGAGATCGAGTTCACCCGAAACCAGGGCTGCGGGGGGGGCGGGGGGGGGGCAGCTTCTGCTCCCAGCAGAAAGCAAAGCAGGAAGCAGGCATGTGCAGAGCAGAGCCAGCTGTGCAGCGCGACCTGCGAGCCAGATGTTGCGCTGCAATGCAGGGCAGTGAAACAGCTCCTCAGCAAGGGCCAGGAACACCAGGAAAGCTGAACCTGATCCTCCCCCCGGCCCCCCTTCCTTTTGCTGCTCACGCTACAGTCATGTGAAGCCCAAGTGCAAAACAGGAAAAGCCCAGCCAAGACACAAGCTCAGTGAAGCCTTGCAGAGGGTTCCCACATCCCCTGTGTGAGCAGGGCACCTGGAAGAAGATCAGATGTGATGAGGCAGAGCCCAAAGCCAACCTGGAACACCCACTTTTATCAGAGCCCCAGGAATACGCTGCGCTGGCTTCCCAGGATAGGAGGGAAGTGCTGGAAAATGTGTGTGTTCTCCCCTCTGTGCCCAATTTTGTCAAGCTGACAGCTACATCAGCTGGTACCTAGCATCGGGAAACGTTCTCCCATCTCCCGTGTTGATTGTGAGTGCTGGAAGGACAACCCGTAATGACAGCGAGCTCCAAGATCTGGATTAAAGTCTCTAAGAAGAGCTTACCCTGCAGGCTAACAGGCTACAGAACCAGCACATTGCACAAGGGGAGCCATGAAGTCTGCCAACAGCCTCACGCTGAAACCACCGCTGATGGGATGCACACATCCGGAACCAGCTGCTGGGGCATGGAAACAGCCCCCATAACCAAAGCAAAGCACTTTCAAAGTAAGTTTCTAATACAGAGACCTTAAATGGGATGTTTAAGCACTGAACCTGCAAGGTAAGCTCTGCATGAGTCATTCCAGCTACGTGCAGGGATCCCTAAATCCCCAAGGAGCTGTAAAGCACCGGTCTGTGCCTAACTCAGAACCCAGCCCTCCTGAGAAAGCCTTGACTGCAAGCCCTGAATTCCAGAGCAGAACAAGCCAGGGCCAGGGCCAGGTAATTTAAGCTGTGGTTAATGTCATGTTCTATTGCATCTGCTCACAGGAGGAATGTTCCCAACAAACCCATTTGTCATCATTCTGCGATTTAAAAGCTTCAGCCTCCTGCTTGCCACCTGAATGCTGCGTTTCTGGGCCAGCTGAGAACTGCAATGGGAAACTCACTGTAAGTGAACTGGGTAAGGCCTGGAGGAAGCAGCCAGCCCCGGTTCAAAGCAAAGCAAGGAGGAGAGATGAGCACAGAGGAGGGCTTGGAATGTGCAGAGGCACAGAAGAGCAGGAGCTTACAAGGAGAGATCCCAAACCACACTGCAAGTGTGTGAGAGTGAAATCACGGAACGTGTTGGAAGGGACCTTAGAGACCACCCAGTTCCAACTTCCAAATGGGAGTGAACGGAGTCTCTGGGCTGCAACAAGCGGCACGGTTTGCCTCAACACCTCCTTGCTCCCCAGCTCTGCATCTTGCTTCCTGATTGCCTGCATCAGGATGCAATTATACAATTACCTCCTATTTCATGTAGTTAAAAGGCCATGATCAGCCACAGCTCTGGGCGGGCAGCCTCTAATACCCCCCCAGCACACCAGTGCACGAGTGCATGAAGTGATTTAACCTGCCAGAGCGGAGATGAGAGCTTAGTTCTTCCCTGGGATGATTCACAAAAGCCTGTCCATGCTGGTGCTCTTCACCTGCCCAGGGAAGCACAGGGAACCCTGGATGCCTTTCCATCACCGGAGCCCCTGGGATAAACCAGGTAAAATCCCAACCCCAACATTCCCATATGTGAGCCATGTCTGCAGCACAGAGGCTGCTGCAGCTCTGCATTCTACACAACCCTCGCATCTGAAGCAAATTCACCCATGTACATCACTAACTCTCTCCCTGCAGTGACCCAGTGCCAGCAGCAAAGCTGTCGTCTCCCTCTAGAAACCAGCTTCTGCACTTCCAGGTGGGAATCGCTCCCAGCACACGGCTGCACGTTGCAGTAGGTGGGAAGAGGCACACGTCAATAGCAAGAGGAGAATCAAGCCTTGGAGGTTCTGCTTCACCAGTGACAGTTGGAGCAGCCCCCGCACACGACTCCTGAGGGATCAATGGCTTTTCCCTCTGCACGTGGATGGTTTATGAAGAAGAGAACAGAGAAATAGAACCTTGGAATGGTTTGGGTTGAAGGGAGCTCAAAGCTCCACCAGTTCCAGCCCCTGCCATGGACAGGGACACCTTCCACTGGAGCAGGGTGCTCCAACGGCTCCATGTCCCTCTTGTGCTGCTGCCCCAGAGCCGGACACAGCATTGACTGCAGGGTGGGAGCAGCACTTCAGCACCCATTGCGGTGCAGACACAGGGTCCAGCAGCTCCTGTTTGAAGGACTCTCTGTTAACACCAAAGCACGCCAGAGCTGCTGGGCTCCGGGCTAATCTCTTTCCCAGGTACACCCAGATGTCTGTTCTTCCCCTTCCTCCCCAGGGGTTATCTTCAGCACCCAGAGGTCCCCAGAGCACGACCCCACCTCCCGCATCCGGCCCCGCTCCCAGCTCTCAATGGCTGGAGCACAGGGCTGGGAGCGAGGCAGGAGGCTGCTAAGGCACAAGCTGCCAGCAGCGCCCTCCCCTAGAGCCCCTGCAGAACCCTTCAGAGAAGCGCTCTGAGAGCCAACACTGTTCCTGCACTGGAGCCTGCAGCCTCCCTCTTCCAAGAGCAAGCACTTCCTCTGTTATTCCAGGCCACTCTTCCCACCTTAAATGCCCCCGTGACGCTGATTCCACAGGGATCAGACCTCCTCTTGCACCAGGCTCTGTCTCCGGTGAAGCAGAGCCCCTGGGCTGTGCAGCAACTCCTCTGCCCTTTGAGACCATCACCTCCCAGTGCTTCCCAGCACTTGCCCGCTGCATCCCACAGTGCTGGGACACCACCAGCTGCTGACAGTGCTGGGACACAGGCACAGAGGGGCCAGGTTCACAGCCAAATGCCTCAGCACCACACTGGGGGGTCCAAGGGCCCAGGACATCTCCTGCTCCTGACCCAGCTCTGGCTGCTGCTCGCAGGGGTCAGGGGAGCAGGGACTCCGAGCTCTGGTGCTTTCTCCTCCCTGCTGAGCTGAATCCTGCAAGGTTTCAGCATTTGCTTCCCATTGCCTGAACCATACCAACACCTCCGCCTGGCTCCCCTGACCGACACCTACAAGGGATACTAAAACCCGAGTTTAGTCATTAACCTCACCACTGCCATTTGACTGTCACTGGGTGAGGATCCAATCTCAGCCATGAGAGAATCATAGAATGGGTTGGAAAGGACCTTGAAGCTCATCCAGTTCCCCCCTCCCCTTTAGCTCCGTGCGAGCACCCCCAGGCTCCACTCTGTCACCTCTATACTGAAGTAGCCTCTGTCCACGTAGTCCCCCAGGAAGAGGTAGCGGGTGTTACTGGGTGATCCTCCAACTTCAAACAGCTTCATCAGGTCAAAGAACTGCCCGTGAATGTCACCGCACACTGGGGAGGAAGAACAGCACCCAAGGGACACAATTACACACCAAAGAAAAGAAAGGCTGTGACAGCAGCAAGGAGCTGTGCCCTGCCCCAAGCCAGCCCCGCTCCATCCACACCAGCAAAACCCTCCCCGGAGAGCCCGCTTTCAAAGCCTTGCTGATGGAGGGAGCGGAGCAGAGAACCCGCTCCAGTGAGCAACTCCTGGAGGCCTTTAGCCAGC
Source organism: Loriculus beryllinus (assembly GCA_039877255.1). Classification (NCBI taxonomy): domain Eukaryota; kingdom Metazoa; phylum Chordata; class Aves; order Psittaciformes; family Psittacidae; genus Loriculus; species Loriculus beryllinus. The sequence continues at coordinate 5,205 of JBCJKH010010765.1, read as the reverse complement.
CCTGACCTGTGATGGGAGCCTCCACTTCGATCATGGTCTTCTCGTGCCGGAGGATGGCAGCGCCGTCGTTGATGATCTTGAGTGCGGCGTCCTCCTCCAGGCGCCCCTCCTTCACCAGGTGGCTCCTGAGGACGTCCAGCCGGGGCTTCCCATCCTCAAACACCTCCTTGAGGCTGAGCCGCTGCGTGGGGGGGAACGGCACCGCTGCGGAGGGAAGGGCACGGCCTCATCTCCTTGCACCAAACACACTGGGCCCCCTCGAGCAAAGCACCCCAGCCACACCGTCCCAACGGGCACTTGTGTGCCAGGCAGTGACGGGGATCCTGTGCTACTTGGGACAAGTGGGACCTCTGCAAGAGAGGACCCACCCCAACCATAAACCCAAGGGAGAACCATGCAGCTTCCTCCTCCGCCTTCTCCTGGCCTGCCTGATGTAAAGAGAAAGGAGTCCCTTCAAGAAGAGGTGGCAGGGGTGGAAGTGGAGGAGCTGCAAGGTCCCTCCCCACACAAACCGGGCTGGGATTTGGTGCCTGTGAAGCCTTGAGGCAGGCACAGCACCTGCCATGTGCTGGGCATCCCCAAGGTCTGAGCCTCTCACAGGCCTGCAGTGCAGTGCCCGCCCGCTGCAGAGCACAGCCCATGTGGAACAAACCCACTCGCTGGATAAGGCACCAGCTCGTCCCCATCTCCTGATGGGATCGTGCCATGCACTGAAACAGGCTTGCACTTAGCTCTAATCCAGCTGGAGCAGGAAAACGCGACATGCAAATGAAGCCTGCGCCGTCCCCATCACCCATCCAGCACAGCAGTGTTGAAGTGAACAGGAGGCAGTGCTGGTCCAATAACAGGGTGACTAACAGCAATGCAGCTGATCTCTTTTAGATGCAAATAGAGCAGCTCCTCAGCTTGGGAACCAGGGGCAGAGGCACAAAGCAGGGAGGCAGCACGAGGCTGGGGCTGAACAGTGACTGTCAATGCCCCAGGTGAATGGGAGGATGGAGGAGAGCAGGAGTGGCTGGGATGAAAGGGGAGCCTGCAGTAGGCAACCTCTTCTCGTCCATCCCTCTGGAGCCCTGCATGCCTTGAACAGGGCAGAGCACGCACAGCACCTTCCCCATGGAGCTGCCACCAACTCAAGAGCTTTCAGTGAGACCTGTTTCAACCGGCACAGGAGCACTGCAGCACTGCTGCCATGGGCACAGGAGCACTGCAGCACTGCTTCCATGGGCACAGGAGCACTGCAGCACTGCTGCCATGGGCACAGGAGCACTGCAGCACTGCTGCCATGGGCACAGGAGCACTGCATTGCTGCTTCCCTGCATTTACAGCTCCTCTCTAGGTTACAGCCCCTCTCCAGGTTTCCTGCAGCCCCTTTAGGCACTGTTGACTCATACAGGGTCTGGTACAGGGCCCATTCAGCTCCACATCCCCCATCATTGCAGCCCCTCAAACCCAACCCCTGGTGCTGGAGCCCCCTGACAAGGCAAGGCCATTGGAGCTGGGGCAGAGCAGCTCCGTGCTGCCCATCAGGGTGCAGAGCCCCGCAGTGAGCCCCCGGCCGCAGGGCTTGCACAAGCTGCAGCAGGAGGCTCGGCCAGCGGAGCAGCCAACAACCTCTATGCAAGCTCCCTCATTCCCAGCTCCATCCCTCCTGGACACAGATCCAGCTCCTCCCGAGCCTGCCTGCACACACAGGAGCACAGCCCCAGAGACCCCGGCCCCATCCCGAGCTCGCACAGCCCAGGGCTGCTCCCCACTGCCTGCGAGCCCACCCCAGTGCTCCGGCCTGGGGGGCTCAAGGCCGGGTTGGACACAAGCGGCTCCGGTGGGAGCTGTGCCTGGGTTTGGAGCTGGGGGAGCTTTACGCTCCCTCCCAGCACAAACCACTCCAGGGTCCCTGCAAGGCTCAGCCCTTTCCACAGAGCCCAAGGTTCTTTTTGCCCCATTCCCCGTTCAGAGCTGAGCCCGGGCGCAGGCAGAGCCGGCGCACAGACAATGACCCGGAGCAGCCAGCACGGACGGCAGCAGCAGTGATGCCCGTGTGTGCCTGCACAAAGGTGAAGGCTCAGGATGGTGCAGAGCTCTCACAGGCATTAACAGGGAACAAAGGCCTTGCAGGCAAGTGATGGAAGCTGTTACCTACAGCAACAGCCAACCTGCTCCAGTGCTGCTCAGGTGGGGGTCCACACACAAAGGCAAGGACAGGCTGAGCCTCAGCAACAGAGTTAAGCTGTCAACGTCAAACTTGCTGTCTGACCTCGTATTTATCAGCAACTGCCCATTTTCCATGGAATAATCTTTATTGTCTTGAAACGATGAACCACACAAACACCTCTGTGCTTTAGGAAGCCCTGCGCTGGTTGGGGGGATGCTCTGTTCCCTGGGGTACCTGGGGGCAAGGCCACATCCAGGCCTGCAAACCCACAGGGATGCTCAGTACGAACCCTGCAAAGCCTGGACCAAGTCACCCGGGTCATTTCTCACTCTGCTGCCCCGTCCCTGCTGTGGGGACAAAGCCATTCCCAAGTGGAGAAGAGGCGGGCGGCGCTAAGGGGGATCACAGCAGCAGCACACAGGGGTCACCAGGGAAGCAAACAGCTCCCTCGCAGAGATGCAAGAGCCACTTGGGCTGGAAGGGACCTTAAAGCCCCTCCAGTTCCTCCTGGCAGGGGCAGGGACCCCTTCCACTGGAGCAGGGTGCTCCAAGCCCATTAAATGCAGCTCAAAAAGCCCCAGTTTCATCCAAACGCGGTGCTGGGGCTGAAGCCTCCCTCCCAGCGCACAACTGGTTCCGAGAGCTCGCTCTGATCCTCACACGGAGCCACGTTCCCCTCTGTAGGGCACCCACAAGAGCTGCTCACAAGAACCCCACCAATATCCCCATTGGAGGTCATTCCACCAGCACCAAGGACGCCTTCAGAGGGGGCAGAGGCACAGCCACGGTGATGGGAGAGCCAAGGGAAACAGAAGGCACCAAGCGCCCGGCCCCACCAGCCCCACGGCCTCAGCACCACCTCCCTGTCACCCAGTGACTGACACCCAAACGCTGAGGCCACTTGGAGAGCCCAGCACCCACAGTGGGTGCAGGAGCAGGCACCGCAGTGCTCCCATGCCAGGTTCATCAGGCACCCAGCACAGCAGCGGGAGGCGGCCCTGAGCGACCAGCACCGATTGCCTGGGACTGCCACTGGGACAACCTGCCCCGAGCCACATCCTGTGCCGGGACAGCGGCTCTGCACCCCCTGTGCCAGCTCACCCGCGCAGCACAAACCCCCCCAGCAGCCTGGAAACACGCAATTCCTGAGGCATTCCAGCTCTGCTGCAGACCTGCCCTGGCAGGGGTCAAACCAGGCTGCCCAGGCCTTGGAGCAAGGTGTCCCTGCTGGGGATTCATGGTCCCTTCCACCCAAACCATTCCATGGAATACCTGCCCAGCCCCACGGCATTCCCGCTGCCCTCCGCTCAGCAGGTCTCAGTGGGCCGGAACCAGCCAGGCTGAGGCTCACTGAGCTCCAGTGGACAGAGAAGGGCAGCAAAGGCGAGGAGCAGGGCGAGCTCCCAGCAGGCAGCTCCCATCGGGAGAGCGGGATTCCTGGATGGCAGCAGCAGCTCCACCACCTCCTTCCAAGGCTGCTGCTCCTCATGGACACAGACCCAGGTAAATCCCATTGCCCCCTTGGCACCGCGCATCCCACCCATGGCAGCAGAGCTGGTACCTGCCTGCGACCGTGAGGATGCTCATGGCAGCAGAGCCGGGCTCAGCACCCACATCCACCTCTGCTCCCCATGGAATGCTGCGAGCCCATAGCAAGGATGGGAGCTGGAGATGCTGCAGCTGCACACGGCAGCCAGGCTCTGCCCCACGACCTGAGGCACCACCTGCGTCCCCCCCTCACCTCCCTGCCCCGGCCCCAAGCCCTGGGGGGGTTTCCCAGTGCACCTGAGCCAGCTCCCGAGTGTCCCCGGCCCCTCTGACACCGTGGGCCTGGCAGCCGGGCCTCCAGGAGCTGCTCAGAGCCAAGTCCTGCATTAGAGGATAACGCCGCTGTCTTTACGTAGCCTCTTTCCTCGCTCCTGCTGCTTAATGCTGTCTAATTCCATTACCCCCGGAGCCGCTCACACACCCGCCATCCCAAACCGAGCTGCAGAGGGAACACCTGGAAAAGCAGGGCAGGAAGGATCCTGGACAAATATAGGTCTCCAAGGAGTATCTTTAGCTCCACAGGCGGCTCTGCCCCACTGAGACCCCAGGATTTACCTAAATAGCTGCCTCCATCACAAGCACTCTGATGCTATTTTAAGGCAGCAGCACCCTGCCCTACTTCCTAAGGAGCAGCCTCCTCCTGCCTGGGCAAGCACCCAGCACCCAACACCCGCAGGCAGTAACCCCTTCCCCTCAGCTCCTGCCATCACATGGAGACCACTCTTTAGCACGGGACCTAAAGGGCTTTGTCCTCATTGCTACAGACCCCCCCCAGGCAACAGGGAATGGGATTAACGTGTCCAGGCAGCAAGGAAACAGAACCGTGCCACTGAACACAGGGGGATGTGACCTTCCTTGCTCATCTCCCCCTCCAGCACCCATCCGGAGCAGCTGATGGCAACCTTGGGAGTAAAGGAGGATGCCCAATACGCTGTCCCTGGGGGCTCGCTGCGGGTTCCTGAACTGGGATCAGCACCCAAGGTTCAGCACCCAAGGTCCATGCTGGGTTGAGGGCTCTGCCACCAGCGGCTCCGCAGTGGGCACCAGAGCATCCGTGATGGAGCCTCCAGGCAGCTCCGCATGGAGCAGAGCAGCCTGGCCCTGCGAAGGAGCTTTCCTGCAGGAAGCCCCAAAGGGCAGGGGGGTTCCTGCCGCAGGGCTCCCTGCGCCGCAGCCCCATGACACAAGTTCTTTTTAGAGGTGCCGCCGCCACATCTTGACCCCGCTGGTATTCGCACCCCGGGCCCCACACTGGGCACCTTGGCCTTTACCTCCATTTATAGCTCTTCCCCTCCTCCCTCTGCTCCTTTTTAGCTGCAAACCAACAACAAAACCCAACTGAAGGCAGGCACAAAGCGGTGCCACACTGTCCTGGGCAACAGCCCTGATTTTAGGGAACCCCAACCTGGTTTGGCCTGGAAGGGGCCTTAAAGCTCCTCCAGCTCCAATGGCAGGGACCCCTTCCACTGGAGCAGCTTGCTCCAAGCCCCTGTGTCCAACCT
>JBCJKH010010762.1:27343-45254 GCA_039877255.1 Loriculus beryllinus | reverse complement strand
ACAGTTGGATGGAAATATCTGAAATGTTATTGAAGTGTGTTTTGACAACACAAAAGCATAGTGCAGAACATGGCTGTGCTTCAGCCAGCCACTTACACTTATTAGCTGGGCTCACCCCAATTGCTAGATGTATTTTAGGAAAAAAGAATGTTTCATTTTTGTTTAAGGAAATAAATCACAGAAGCTGGGGAATGCATCTGTCGCTTTTAACGTTCTCCTCTTTTTTTATCTTCTCTTTGAGGAACAGAAGAGAGAACGCAAAAGAAAACTTCCCCATTCCTATAGTAAGAAAGAGGTAATTTAAAACATAACAAGTATGTTGCATTCAGGTTGGGTGTTTTTTGGTAATTAAATACACTTTATTTTGTTCCCCTCTCAAACAGATTATTTTTCAAAAAAAAACCTTCCAGCAACTTTATTAATCAGTGTGATGAAACGAAATAAGCACGAGTTCTTCTTGACAGCACACTGTATTAGCACTTAGCACTCATAAAACAGCTATATGTGCATGTCAGAACTACTGACACTCAAAGTACTTCCATTATGATTTCTCCAGCTAATGCAGCAAACCACTATAAGTAGTTCCATTTATAGTCGATTTTAACATAAAAAAAATGGTTGATATACTGCATTATCAGAATCCTTGATAGGAAAGCGGGTTATTCTGTTTTTAGAAGAGATGCAAGTTACATCCTTAGCAAGCAAACTCAGGCTTTGTTATCAGAAAACAACTAAATCAAGCAAGTAGTAATCACTGTGCACACAAGATGGAAAACATTAATCTAGAGGAGTAAACATACAATAAGCCATCCAATTTGAGCTATAATTTGTTATTTTTCCGTAGTACACCATTACTGCTGAAAAAGGAGAAATACAAGTGCTACTATCTTAGAAACAAAAAAATAAAGGTGAAAACAGATAAAATGCATTAGATCATATTTGATTTACAATCTAACTAAAAGAGTTTAATGTGGATTGCCAGGAATGTTAGAGAAAATTCTGACTTAGTAGGTTACAGACATTCATAGTTCCCTATGTTACATACATAATTTGTATGCACAGAGATATACATGCTTACAGAGGGAGATGTTACTAAAATCATTCTAAAATATATGTAGTACGAAACTACCTGGAATAGCCTCAGCTTAGACAAGAAGGACAGCTTCTCTGAAAGTTATCACCTGAGCAATAAAGAAGGTATAATACAGGAAGAGGCCTGCCTATACTGTCATTGTCTAGATAACTATTGAATAATTGCACCCTACCAAGGCAATTAGCATTTCCTTTAGTCTTGTATGTATGATAATAAGTGCCATTCTACTTATAATAAGACATTTGATTAATACAAGTGCCTGGTAACTTCAGATTATTAATTCTCTTAACCATAAATAGACACCCATGTACCAGCAAAATTGATGTAAACTGAAGCTGATATAAATTGTCTAACACAAATTGAAATTTACAAAAATCATTAAGCACCACAAATGTGAAAATTAATCATACTTTGGCAAACCTTTAGACTTATTTGCCTCTTCTAAAATTCAGATTCATCAGAGAAAGTTACTTAATTTTTTGCCTTAGAACAGTTAACTCAATGTAAATGAAGGCAGTTCTATTTAGGCTTAGCTAATCAGTGCCCAAGAATAACATCCCTGATGCAGCTCATTCTGTATTTAACCATTCAGTATTCCACAGGTTCTAATGATAATTATATAGCTAACAACACCTTTCCTCTTATTAATATCATTGAAACATGTTTGTTTTCTGACATTAAGGAAACAATGTATTCTTTTAAACACTGGCAAAAAAAAAAAAAAGCCTATTTTCCCATCAATTCAGACTGCAAGAAACCCATATGCTAGATAAAAGAGTGACACAGACAAATTTAGATCACGCAACAAGTGTGCTATACTCTATGCTAGACACACACCTTGCAACATAACATTTATCACTGACTGATTACTATTAAATTGCTATTTGAGGGGAGATCTCAGGACTCAGGGCAAAAATAAAGTTATTTTATTAAAGTTTACAAACAGGGAGAAAATGCTGGAGTTATCTGTATTTTCAATGAACAAGCTAATAGCACAAGTGCCTATTAAACCTTTCCATGTGAAGGGGAAATACCAGCTCAAAATGGCATTAGTTTCTCCATCCTTACGCAATGCGGAAGAAGCCTCTGTAGAGATGAAGAATGTTGAAAGAAGCTTGGGAGAAAACATTTTGAAAGGTTGTAAATGTATGCAAGTATTAAATGTGTTGGGGAAAAGAAGGACCCAGAAAATTTGGGATCTTTTTAGGCAAAACAGTGGTTGCACTAATAAAAACAAATTCATAACTCCCCCCAAACACGAAAAGCCCTTTGACCCTACAGTTACAGCACCATAAAGTAGGAACACTAGAAACATTGACTGTCTGCTGGGACTAGTGATAAGGTACAGTAATGATATGGAAGCAGGCTACAAGCACTTAGGCAAGCCAATCCTGGTGTCACCAGCAATTAGTGGACAGCAGCAGGACAGGGCCTTGTTGAGCCTGTCAAGAAGCTGACCCTAACAGCTGCAACCACACAGAGAGAGCTCACCTATTTCAAGACAAGGGGAATCTCAAAGATAAGGAAAATAACCTGTAGATGTGAAGTCAATCGGAGCATTAAAGAGCATTAAACCATTATGTGTTGCTTCCACTTAGAGCTAAATTGCACTTGAGTAGTTGTAACTTAGTTGTTTTAAGTGGCTTAAACTTTTCTCAATGTCCTCCTGCTTAGGCATGGCAGCATTTAGGAAGACTGCAATAATCTCATAGGAACGCACAGCAAATTGCTTTTTAACATTAACTCTCATCCAGCCACAGTAGTGTCTTTGCCATAAAACCTGAAAAAACTTCTGCCAGTAATTATTAATTCAGATCAGGACCTGAAAAAATAACTCTGGACACAATTAATCCTAAAATCATAGAATCATACGATAGTTAGTGTTGGAAAGGACCTTAAGATCATCCAGTTGCAACCCCCCTGCCATGGGCAGGGACATCTCCCACTAAACCATGGCACCAAAGGCTCTGTCCAACCTGGCCTTGAACACTGCCAGGGATGGAGCATTCACAGCTTCCCTGGGCAACCCATTCCAGTGCCTCACCACCCTCACAGGAAAGAGCTTCTTCCTTACATCCCATCTAAACTTCTCCTGTTTAAGTTCATTATAAAAGTTCAGAGCAAAACTAGTGTGGCAGAAGTTATGATTAACAATGCATGACTTCAACAGAACCACAGTTCTCAAGCAGTGATTTCTCCCTGTGCTTTACAAAGACCAGGTTCACCAATACAGCAATGCCAGTCTTGGTGTTTGTTTTAAATCTCATGATTTGGGGTAACTTGGCTCATTTTTTGAGAGCATTTGACAACAGCAAAATAATCTAATGAAAAAAAAAAGGCATCTAATCCTAAATAAGACAACTGCTGCTGTCCATTTCTTGAAGCATTCATATTTTCATTGCTGAGAAACAACCATCTTGTAAAATGGACTAGAAAATACATTTCTGTTTATGAAATTATGTTGTCTCTACACATAGTTTTACCAAATGCCACTCCCTTATTTCCAAAGTGTGTTTCAAACACAAGATTTGTTGGTTTTTTTTCTAAACCCCTGTCCAGGTTGGGACAGTTTTCAGCTCCTCACAACTTTTCCACCTTTTCTGCTTAGGGCCTGGAAGGTCACCAAGCACATCATGCACCGAGAAGCACACAGTAAAGCTCCAGAGGCTACTCCTGGCTACCCCCTTCTCAAGAGGAATTCTGCTGATGAGTACATTTGACTAAGAGGTTACAACATCTCCTACTGCATTTGTTTGCCCAGGCTGGTGCCTCTTTGATCCCACAGTGCTGAAATGCTGTTAATTCACAGCAGAAGCCTAAATAATGTCTCATTCACAAAAGCTTTTTTGAGGCAAAAAAGCCCATTTAGTCCTACTGCTTAGAATTCTGCTTGCAGCAAGATTTCAGACCCAAGTGTCCTGGTGCAAAGAAAATAAAGAGTAACAGCTTGCAAATCACTCTTACTTGCTGTCAGAAGCAAGTTTAAAAATCACGTTCATAAGTACTTCAATAGAAGAGACGGGGGAAAAAATATAGGATTGTATAGTTAAAACCAGGCATAAATATACACAAAATAGAGCTGTAAACTGCCTGGACTGCACCCGTTTCAGCCTTTGTCAAGTGTTGAATAGAGCTCATGAGAGGAAACCCAAGTATGCATAACCCATGACAGTTATGTATGCTAACTGAAGTTTAGTAATTCATGGGCTGAGAGGAAGCTATTATTTTAAGTGGGGAGAAAGGGGGAAAACCAAACTGAAGCCAGAACATTAAAAGAAGATTTATCTTGGTCACTGAGTGCAGCCCAGCTGAGGATGATGCAGGAGATGGTGTACGTGGCTTCCTTCCTGCTCACATACCTATACACTTTTCCTTTCGGTACCTACATTTTCACCAAGGCAAATAATAAGAAAACAGGTGGGAGAAAGGAATTACATCGTGCCAGCACGGTGTAATACAGGTCTCGTTGATTAGGTTTCCAGAGAGCAACAGTTCATTTCCACACAGCACAAAATCATTACTTGAAGATACAAACTTGCTTCTGTTGCTTGTGTCCAGCAATGCAGCACTTACTGACTAATATTGCCAAGTGAAAGTGTAATCTATCAAAGGTAATCAAATGGAAATTTCAGATTGTATCTATATTTTGGTGAAACAGTTTCCATATGCGACAGATAAGATACGCTTGTCAGAAAGGATTAGTTCCAGTGCCCTAGCTCCCTGTACCTGTCTCAGGAAATTCAATGTACGAAACCAATGATGTCCAGCTTCAGACAGGGCATAAACTACACAAACTTTAAGAGAGACCCTTGAAAGCTTCGTACCTCAACTCCTCTCCTCCACCATGTATGTGTACATGTACTCCCCTGGTCATCAAAATGCAGAACTCCCCATGACAAAATGGGAACATCCTGGCACAATGCAGTCTCTGATCTCAGGTTCAGTGAACCCACACCTGCTTACACCACGTGTGGCAAAGAGCCCTTTCATTTGGCCAGAGCCAAAAGGAAATGTTACAGGTGACGGGAAGGAAGAGCTTTGTGGGTTTGGTTGGTTGGTTTTGCTACACTGGCAGCATTCATCCTGAATGAGAATTCCCTTTAACTGTTCCAATGCAAAGAAAGTAGACTGTTAACGGGTAACTCGGTCTTATATCAGGGTGTCACAATAAGATCACATGTTTCAAGTCTGTAACAGACCAAATAAAATCATCCAGCTATCTTACTAATTTTCCAGAAGTACTGTCTCATATTACAGCTGCTCACCCCAGCATATAGTACATATGCCCCAGAGTATAGGATCCTGTGTAAGCCCAGTTCCTGTGACTGGGATGGTAATGGAGCAAATCCTCCTCTGAGCCCTTCCCAAGCACATGAAAGACTAGAAGGCAATTGGGAACAGCCAGCACAAATTTACCAGACCAGGTGCAGTCTCAAAAGTGCCAAATAGAGGGGAAAACACTGACATAGCCCAGCATGCAGTTGGCTGTCATTGCTGCAAGGGCATACTGCTGCTGACTTGCATTCAGCTTGCTGCCTCAGAGACCCATGGTCTTCTTCTCTGGCACAGGCCCAGATGATGCTGCTGTGCAGAGTAACCCCAGCCCAGAGCCTGGGCCTGGCAGTTGCCTGTGTGGCTGTCTTGGAGTTGCCAGCCAGCCTGTTTCTCCACCCTGTCCAGGTCCCACTGAACAGCAGCCCTGTCCTCCAAAGCACTTCAGATGCATCCCGCAGTTTAGCAGCTACCATGAATTTTGTGCGAGTACACCTCTACCTCATCATTCAGGCTGTTAATTAAGACATCATATAGTACTAACATCAGTATCTACCCCTGGAGATGCCACTAGCAATCAGCTAGTTACTGATGACAACCTTTCAAGTGTAACAGTCCAGCCAGTTTCCGTCCACTTTTTCATCCACTTAGCAAGTCCGTATCTCACCAATTTAGCTACAAGAGTAACACGGGAAACTGTGCCAAAGGACTTGCTAAAGGTGAGGTAAACAACATACATTGTTCTCCCCTTGTCACCACCACCACTCATCTCATTACAGAATGAAATGAGGTTGGTCAGGCATGATACGCCCTTGATAAACCTAACCTTGTTTGTCCCAGATACCTCTTCCTTCATGTTCCTGGAAATAGTTATTCTGTTTCTTCACTATTAAAGAATAACACAGATTATGGTGCTTTGATTTTTAGCCTTTTGTTTTCTAACAGTGAAAAGCCATCTGTCTTGCTAGTTCTACATAATGCATAGGACTTATAGATAAATGCCGCCACTGCATCCATAACTGGCAACAAATAATAACTCGGTTCCATCTATTCACTGTCTGAAGATTGTATGTTTTTCCTCTATGAAAAAGTACAACATTGATGGGGCAACAAATACATTAGGCAGATCAAAGTAAACTAATCTTTCTTTCTAAACAAAGTTTCTGTTTCAGGGATATAAAAGCATATGATTACATCACCTGCTTTTAAATTGCTCTAGTAAATACTGCTGCAAAGAAACACCATGTGAGCAGCAACAGAAAAAAAATCTCTGCGCAGATTTATATTAAGTTCAAGATTCATCAGGAGTCTGTTCAACATGATCCAGAGCAGCACTGAGTTATGGAGTTTATGGCTTGAGGCTATCAACTGAAACTGGGCTTTAATTAAAAAAGATTTGATAATGCACAGTAGAGGTTGGGATGGCTTCAAAAACTGTTTCAGAAAGCTGATGTGGTTTGCCAACTTTAAAGTGAAGTAACTGTACTGTATGGATATTAGGAGTTTTTAAATGACCCTTAAAAAGCTGCAGATGAATTCTGGGTTAACCAACAGAGGGAGCATCTTCTAAACAAAATCCTGCTAACAGCTATCTGTAGTACCTAGACATTTGCTTGTCCCACTTGGGCTGCTAGCTAACATCACCAAGCTGCAGGAGGTCAGAAGTTTTCCTACATGAGTATGTGGCATTGCCATCCTTCCATTAGTACTTCAGTTGTGGCTTGCAGGCACGGTGCTTGCAACACCCCAGATCATGGTTTCTGAATTAACCGATCCAACCATCCCAGATCAAACTGCAGCACTGCTTTGAGCAATGTTCCAATGAGTATCTGATCACATACACATCATTATCTGTAGCCACATGCATCAATAATTACCTACCCTTACCCTGGCAAAAAATCCCACCAAAACTCTAGAAAAGGTTATTAATGTCAGAACTAAGGCTATGATATCCTTTAACATTTTCAGTTATCCATTCTGAAAACATACATCCCTGACCTTACTGCTAACAAAGCAAGCCTAATTACATCCAAACTTGACCATCCAGCAGAAAACACTGCAGCAAAACATACTGTCAGGGTACTTGAGAGCCTTTTGGTTGTATGCCAGTTCACCTGGCACCTCTCAAGACCTCAAACAACAGGTTCAACCCAAATGAGAGATTAAGCAGAACAAAGGCTCATTCATGCAATGCACATATACCACCTATAATCAATTTAACTGAAAACTAAATTCAGCTGGAGACTGGAGCTGGAGACTTGGCAGGTAATTGAATTTTGCTGAAGCTGAGGTTCTGGAAGGAGTGGTAGAAGGAAGTCACAACCTTCATTCTGCACTAACAAAGGCTTTTCTCATTGAAAAAGAGATTGCTCTGCCTTAGCAATATTGAGTGGTTTAAAACTTTCATTAGACTTTATGTATAAAATTCTGGCTCCCTCACCGTCCATGGAAAAACTTCCAATTATGCTTAATCAATGCTAAATTGTACAATACTTCCTGAAGGTACACTGTAGAGTTAAACACATTCTATGGAAGTGCATGAGCAGACCATCAGAGCAGCCCGCTTCCCCTCAGGCTCTGCAAAGGTTAGAGTACTGCTTTACAACATGCAACAACTCTCCCAAAAACATCACAAAAAGTACTCCAGAGACTACATTTTTGCATTTCTTGTCAAATTAATCAAGTAACTTTGTCATCCATAAATAAATTGCCATCCTTTGATAATCACAGATATGCTAGTCACAAAACTCAAAATCCCCTGGGTTTTTAGATGTGTCTGCTTTGAATGGTCTTGATTATGAAAGATGCTGTTTTCACAACAACAGAGCTGCAGAATTTTTTGACATTTTTGTTAGAAACAAATGTATTCATAGGGACCAAAGAAAAAGCATTTTATGAACTGTCAGCAGCAGTAGGTCCTTTGTATTAGGTACCAACACTAGCCAAACAGTTATCTAGATAATGACATAAGCAGTTCAGTCCAGATCCTTTGTACTAGGTACCAGCACTAGCCAGTTATCTGGATAATGAAATAAGCAGTTCAGTCCAGACTGATAGCATCATTCACATACTAGCTGAAGGCTACAGTTCTCATAACTCATAATTTAGTGTTCACAGGACTGGAAGAATTAGTTGAGTAAAGCAAAATCTAAAATAATTCCACTCCCCACCAAGAATATGATGAAATTAGGGAAGCATTTTAATGATAATTATTTTGATCACTCTTAAGATCAGAGAGATGCTTTCTAATGCCAGAAAAAAAATATGCTTTCTGTAGGATTAGCTAGAACATTTAGCGAAATTAGTATCTCCTAGATATTGTTCTCAAAGGCATAGCTGTTACCAATTTACAACCCAACACGCAAATAATGGATTTGTTATAAAAAACAGCAGGAAGGAAAACAATGTGCATGTGTGTGTGTGAGAGAAGAGATTACACGGTCAATTTTTGCTGTTAAGTAAAAGCCTTCATGGAATGAAACATTACAAGGATTCACAGAAGAAGGGAAAAATTGTTTTAAGACCAGTACAGGGCAAGAGTAATTTATCAGCTATTCTCTGACAGCATTTGGACTGCAAAATACAATTGAGGATTGTGAGGAACTCCCATCGCAGGGCATGCAGAGGGGTCGCAAGACCAAAGATAGCCATCTATACAAACAGCCATAAAAACTGGCCCTGCTTATCTTCACAAAAATATATGTGAACAGATAAGATTCGACTCCCACAATCTCCTCCCTGGTGAAGAGCTACTGTAGGGTTTGTTTCTTTCTGACATATTTTATTGCCTTCCTCTTCCAAAAATCAAATGATCAAAAGTTATCCTAAATCACACTCTTCCTGGGCTCTGTGTCCACAGGATACATTATTTGATTACTCTCTGCCTAAATTTACATGGATTAATACATGCACACAAGCTAGCTTGAGGACATGAACTCTTTGGAACAGTAAGTTGCATTGTTCCAGGACTAGTCTTTGGTTGGATGCTAGGTATAAGTAGAAGTGAAGACTATACTGGCATACATTTAAACCCCAGACTCATGAAGAAAATTTGAGCAAGTGCATGAATGAGACCAATGATTTAACCAGTAAAGCTATATGGCGTATCAGAGAGCTATTGTGTGAATCTTTTCCCATGATTTAATACATGGCATAACCAAGATGGTTCAAACACTGACCTGTAAGAATCGTATTAGCACCCAATTACTATTGCCTCTTTAACAGAGCCATAATGTAGATTTACCTATGAAGACTGAATTTAACCTTAAGGGGTATCAGGAAAGCGATAATTTGCTAGTTTTATTACAAAATAAAATGCAATAGAGTTGCCAAACTGATAGCATTATCTTCTAAGCCAAAGTGTCTGATCTGATTCTGATCTCACAATATAAAAGAGAAGTGCCCCACGGAAGACAACAGACCTATGAAATCAATGTAAGGAAGGTCAAATTAAGACCTTCCTCATTTACTGTTAAGAGTGTTACTTGGTCAAGGCTCTTGTGGTATTCTGGATTGATTGTCAGCGCATGTGACATTTTGTGTCTCACTGAAAATGTGCTGAATGAACACTGGAAGGTTGCAGCTTAGTATTTAGAAACAGAGAAAAGTCATGCCATGTTTTTCACTTCCAAAACACAATAAACAAAGGACCATCCCAAGTGCCAGGAATCATTGAAGTAGATCCCCTTCACGTGAGAACCTGGCACAGCCACAGCACCAGAATCTTTGTTTCATTGTGAGTGGGAGGTGGTGGTTGATTGGTTGTTTCGGGAGGATTTTGAGTTGGTTTCAGGTTTTTTACAATAGTACTAACTTATTAAAGTAAAGCAGTGAAAAGAAACTAATACTAAAAGTAGGAGACATATGTGGGTGACAGGGTTTCTGGCTTGCTTCTTCCTTTCCTCCCTTCCAGCCTTCTTTGTCTTGTGTGTTTTATTTCAGAGTACATGCTTCTGCTTTATATCATCTCCTCACCGAAAAGTCAAGTCTGACTTTCAATCATCAACCCTGCCAAGGGTAAGAGTGAAACTAGTTATCTTTGTACTGTGACTTGTGTCTTCTCTTCCATTGCAGTAGTGGAAATTGACAGCTCAATTTCTGGATCCTGCTTTGCCTTCTTGTGCTAAACAGCTCAGTCCTCAGAAACTCCCATCACTGAAAGTTAGAGAAAGACCATTTCCTTTTCCAGGTCATCCTTCCTGACAGTGCTACTTTTAAAACCTATAGAATATCTTCTAGTAAATCCTCATTTTGAAATGCAATTCCTTTATTGTCAATAACACAGCTGTAAGTCAGCAATGTTAAACAATCAACATAAGCCTGAATAAACAGCAGATCTCTCCCAAAGATTTCTGTCACAGTAATGATACAAACCCAAGAACTATTTCTTACCATTCTTTTGAACCCAACCTGGCTGCTTATCTTTAACCTAAGTACAAAACTGTCTGATTAAGGAAACCAACATCTGCTACAGCACAATCAGTGTGCAAAACCAGAGCTCCCTCAGAAACAAATACACATTAATTGGTTTGAATTTGACATATCAGGCTTGATGCCTCATATTTTGTTAGGGCAGGAGCTGTAAGTATCACATTGGCCTAAGCTTTTGCCCACACTGCCTAAGACCCATAGCCTCTATTTTCTAAATATTCACACTATTTTAATGAAGAGATACACATGGTTTTGTTCCTCAGCCTGACTGTTCCAGCACAGCCTGGGAAATCACAATCCTCATGTCAACCTCCCTAAAGCCTTGTTTTTGCCGAAGCTCGTGCCTAAGCATCAGCAACCATATGTATTCCTCTATGTCTTGCGTTTTCAGCATATCCCACCTATTCAATCCAATGCAAGGATTGTCTGTTATGTTTTGTCTCAAATTGTGCTCAGTGCAAATTTTTTAGTGCTTAACAAAAGCTAATCTTTTGGATAAGTGAGAACTAAGTGTAAGTCATGGACCAGTACAGTACTCCTTGTACTCTTAATGGAAAGATTTACATTTCAGCACATTTCTGTATAATAACAAATTCCGTCT
Organism: Loriculus beryllinus; assembly: GCA_039877255.1. NCBI lineage: Eukaryota > Metazoa > Chordata > Aves > Psittaciformes > Psittacidae > Loriculus > Loriculus beryllinus. The sequence goes on along the minus strand of JBCJKH010010762.1, from coordinate 33,858 downwards.
AGAGCTTGCTTATCAGACTGAGGTCTGACCAGATATCCAACAACTGAATCAGAAAGGTCAATCACCTTCCTCAAAATCACTCTTCATGAAGACAAAGCAAGACTCATTTGGCCCACCTTCCTGCCAACCAAAAAAACAGGAAGTAGAACATTTGATTAATTTTCTTGCACTTCAAAGCTGACTGTTGCGGGTCACTTGTAGAGAAATGATTACAAATGCCAGTTGTTTTGCACTGTCAGGGAAAACTGTAAACTGCTGGGGTAGCTATACTGGAGCTGAACAATGGCACTTCTGCGTTGAGCAAGCTTACAACCTTATCAGCAGATTTAGAGTTTGAATGTAGCCTAAGAAATCCAAGATCCAAGGCTTCTACCTGAAAAACATGAGGTCATTGACTCATCTGAGCTTCACTCATTCCAGAAAGGAAGGTTCCCTATCTTGGTGTCACCTCTAAGAAGAGGTGTATAAATGAGGTCTAGCGATTAGAGTCAGATACAGATCAGCAATCAAAAGTCTGGATACCTATATGAAATAGTGGAGGTCTTGAGTCAGCAGTGGTGATGACATTTTATCTCCATGAGCACTACTTAAAATGTTGAGATGTACACAGGAACCAGGAAGGAAACACACTTTTTTAAACAAACAGAAAACACCCTCATCCATAATCAGTATCAGGGGGGTTTATCCAATTATTTCACAGATGAAAACAGAAGGGCTAGATGATCAGAATGGTCTCTCTTTGTCTCATGCATTTATCATGACAAATTTTTTTTTAGCAGAAAACAGGTTAATAAAAAGCCACAGAAAGCCTAAATTTATGTATACTCATAAAAAATACTTCTGTGTCATTAGCTGCAACTGCCAGTGGATATTTACTCAATTTAAGCTAAAGACCAGTCAGACTGCAGATATGTTAGTCTATGCAATTTCATACAAAGACAGGAAAAGGGAGCACTAGGAAAAACTTCCTTTAGGTACTTGTAGAGAAGGTAGGGTATATATCGCTGCCTAGTCTTCCCTGGAGATTAATGTGGTACCCTTGGACTTTGAGTAAAGCAAAACAGTTAAATTGTGCACAAAAAAATCAGTGCCGACTGTAGCCTATAGATGGTTACAGCTTCATCAAAAGAGAGGCACAATCAAGTTTTTTGGCTAAGAAATGTGCAAACTCTTTGAACACAGGCACAAATTCCCAAAGAAAGAGGTTTTCATACGCTTCTGGAGCCAATTGTGAAGGCAAGAAACATATACATCATCACAATGAAATGTATTAGAATGACAAGAGGCAAACAGCAGCCAAATTTTGTAATAAGTAATTTACAAATGCCTTGCGCGATGTACCCATAAAATATAATGAATCAGTGATAGACTAAAGATGGATGAAAAAATTCTGGATTCCTTATCCTTTGCTTATAACTATTCAGCTACTTTCCTCTGTGTTCAAAACAACCATCCTTGCCATTCAATCATGATGTGTCACTCTTCTTGCTTGAAAAAACATTTCTCAGATAAATATTGTGCTTTACAGCGTATTACATTCTCCTTAAGAGATCAATAAACCATAATTTTAACTGCAAGGTCTTGGCTCAGACACCGAGCATTGTACAGTTTTGAGATTTGGGGTTGACTGGGAGAAGAGTGGGGAGACCGAGTGCTTGCTTGGGTTTTCCATTGCCTTTTCTTTTAATTTAGTTTGTCTCAGAACATCCTGTGATTGATTGGGGATTAATAATCGTGACATCAAGTTGACTGCAATACACTTCTTTTCCAGGGATGTCATGTTTATTGCCTCGAGTGAGCTGCATCAAATTGAAAGTCCAAAAAAATTATGTACCAAACGTTCCTGTGGGCACTATTCATCACCCACCCTTTTCCAAGCCACTGACATGCAATTAAAATAGCATCATATAAATAGATGGGGAAAGGTTGAGAATATTTTAATTCCTCAGAGAAAAGTAACTTGGACAATAGAGTAAATTACTTCCTATTACCCTTCACTTTTCTACTACCAGCATTAGGTAGGAGACCATATGAAGAAAAACAAATTTGTAAAGTTGGGTGACAGAAACTCTCTCACTTTGTGAGAAAACTCACTATAGTGAAAAAACTATATTTTTCAGAAACTCCAATTTATATTGCTTCTATTGAATGCAATGAATGAAACTCATATCTTTGATGCCAAAACTTCGACATAGAACATGTCAGGCTTGATTTTTAGTTTACCTTAACTTTGCTTGAATAACTATAAAAGTCTACAATAAGCCCTTTGCAAAGCTCCACACTTCTCAAGAAATAAGACACAAATAACCCCCCAAAACCACACAACCAAAAAACACAAAGAAGCATGGCTCATGGCGGATGTCATGATGCCAGAATCCCGGATGTCACAGTTTCAAAGTCTGTTTGTAGTGACCCCTAAATTTAATTTGTTAGGGGATAAGATCTGTGGATGATACTTGGCATAGGCACAGTTTGACACCAGTTCATCAAGTTCTGTGCAGCAACTGTTGTCACACAATGGCAATTTAGCAATCACAAACAGCTTAAGTTTTCTGCTTAAATCAGCCAGGGGCATTAGACTTCTATACACTCCTGTGCCATGCAGTTGCCTCTCATTCAGAGCTGGTTTTTGCAAGATTATATTGAAAACAATACTTTTGTTCCATATACAGTATTCATTGCAACGTTTTCCCTTCTGATGGTGGTTGTTTTGCTAGTAATTACATCAGAAAAATTCTAATACCATTTTGGGGTAAAACCTGCAACATAAGTATTGCACATGCCTTTTGTTAAGTTAAAGCAGATTCTGCTATTCTCTGCAGCCAAGTTGTACTATGCAGTTCCCAGGAAAGGAAAATACCATGTAAGGTGATTAAGTTAGTTTTTATGAGAAGTGAACTGCAGCTTCTGAGATAAACCCTCCAACTGCTCTTACTAAATGTAACTGCTAAAATGCAATGGCTGTTTTCAAAACCCTTATTAAATATATATACACACACACAAATTACATCTCCTTAAGTATACAGACACCAATACAGCAAATAACTGAGCTACAACAATGCATTATTTATGTGATACAGCTTACAGCATCGCAGCAAACTCAAAACACAGGATTCAGGTGCTTAGCCAGGGGTGTAGGTCACCTGAAAGTGACTGCTAGGGACTATACGGAGGGAAAAGCAACTAAAGGAGAGTCAAACAGTATGCAAGAATATGGCAAAACCAAACTGTGCCAAGCAGTGATTACTCTCAAGACAATGCAGCCTGATGTAAATAACTTCCCTGAGCGGAGTGCTCTGCATAGGATTGCAAAGGTTTGTACTAAGAGGTTGCCCTGTATCAACAGAGCAAACAGCTGATGTTCAGGACAAGGAGAGCCCACACAAAGACCATCACACAGAGACAACCAGACAACCGAGGAGGCAGGCACCATCCCCACACCTCTTTCAAGGCTATTCTCTTATGGGGTGACTTGCTGGTCCACAGACACTTGCGAAAAAACCCTTTTTCGCCCAAGAGCATCAGGCATATGCGAGCACAAGTGAGCAAATCCACACCACGTTCTCTCTCCCTTCAATCCCACTGTAAACCTTCAAGAGAGAGATACCTGTAACTTTGCAAAACTTCTGTAGTCCTCAGCAAAGAGGTCTCCTTTTAAGTTTACAAGAGCTAAAAACAAACATCTCACCCACCCGAGACCGATGCTTATGACCAGACACAGGCTAAAGAGGGAACAAAGCACTCACGCTGTAGAGCCTTCCAGTGACAAAGATGGAAAGCGGGCAGGAGAAGGGCAGCACTGACAGGGACAGTTCCCAATAAAACTGCATAGAAATATTGTGGTTTAGCTGCAAATATGCTGCTTTAAAAGCCCATTGAGCTGCTACTTAAACATTACCTGCTAACTGCCTTAACAGCAGGAATGTCTCTGTTTAGCAAACTGTTTGCTAGGGAAAGCCAACAAGCTTTTTTTATTTGCTTCTATATTTAGATTTCTGGATAATGCCTATCAGAAAGCCTTTAAAAGCAACAGACCTGGCTTAGCATGTCATGCACACGTCATGACAAGCTCACAGGGAGCTAAGACAATTTTATCATCTATATATAATTCATTCTGGTTTTCTTGCAAGGGCCAAATGGAAGGTGTGAATCGAACGGAAATTTATACACCTAATTTTGATGGACAAAGCTCTAATCAGCAGGGTAGCTCACCCAATTAAAAAAGAAAGAAAACAACATTAAAAAGACCATTACAAATATTACTATTATGCTGGAAAAAAAACTGGCAGACACTAGCAAAATATGTCTGATATATAGGCATTTGGAGGCAATGGAAAATGGCCAATGTGTGACCTGAACATCATGCCAGCTACAAGGAAAAAATTAAAACATAGTTGTTATGGAATAAGTTAGCTAAAACAATAAAACCACACAAATTAACCCAATATAGAGATGCTTAAAGAGTGGAATCGTACTTCTCTCCCAAAGTACAGTTTCTGGTTACAAGACAACCCTGTTTCAATACAGCCTACACAACAAGCAGGCTGAAGTCTTGATGGATTTCAAGAGCAACACCAGCGTGTCAAACAAAGACCAACTTCTCCCAATAGCCTGCCTTTGACAGCAGCCAAATGAGGATGCTTAAAAGACCTAAGTAAAGGGCAAGGTACCTTAACATACTTCTCCACCAATTCGTTGTTAAGCATTTTTCATAGACCTCAGAGGATTTCTCCATTCTGAATTTGTCCACTCTCTCCCTAAGTTCATGTTAACTCTTGGCACCAACAACATCCTGAGGCAAGTAGTTCCACAGATGAAATAAACACTGTTACTGATGAATTTTTATTCTGAACCTGACACTTGTTAGCTGCTTTGGATGAAATCAGTTTCTCTGCATAAGAAAAGGTCAGGCAAGATCCAGTGTTTGTTAATTACTGGAATTAATAGGGATCAGACCTTAGATATTATAAAGATTCCCTACGCCAAGCCTTATTTTGTCCATACTTTCATAGGAGACAAAGGGAAGAAAACATAGACAGCTTCTCAAAACTATTTTAACATAACAAAAGACAAGAGATGAGAAATAAGGCTGTAGCTGACAAACCTGACAGCTCTCCTGTCATCTGTTCTGGTTTCAGGATTCCTAGGACACTCTCTACATTGATCCTATCAACACAGTGTGTTAATGAATCAGCCTGTATCAGGCTAGAACTTAGTCTATAAAGCATTACATATCAAAGTCAACCTATTTAATTACATCTAAAAGTTAAATGAAAGTCTTTATCTTGTAAATATGAGAAATGCGCTGCACATTCATACTTATCAGCAAAGCTAGAATACCCATCACTGTTAATAATTTCACCATTTTCACTAAATCATTAGAATAAATCTCAGCACAGATTTGTGCTTACTTCATGACAGCACTTCAGCAACTATACTTTTCTGCCAAAGAGCAGAAAAAGCTGCAACATAAATCAAAGCTATGAGAGTCCCTGCCTCTTTGAGGTGTTAATTGGAGAAATCAGCTCCTTTAGCCCGTGTGATATGTTTGTTTTCACAAACCTGTGAAAGTTCATTTCAACATCTCATGATTGTCAGAGGTACTTGAGCAGTCAACTGAAAAATGAACAGACAAAACTTCTCATGTGACACATTCAGCCCATCACAGCTAATCAATCAACCTCAAAGCAGCAACTATCAATCATGAAATGCTGTCAATAATCACCTTGAGAGAGTCAAATGCATAATTAAACAATACACCTGATATAATTCTGTCTGACAAAAACTATTCTGTATTCTGATGTTGATTTGTCATGATTTGATGCAACTTACTGATGGAGTTCTGTCACCATATAAGCGGGTGTCGGAGAGAGAGTGTTTCCTTGCACAAAGCACTAAACCTGAAAGGAGTAAACTTTTGTTGGCAAAGTTCATCAAGAGAAAAGTTCTAATTACTTGCTTTTTGGAACCAGAACTTTTTTTAATAAGCAGACCATTTGGGGGAAAATCGCTTCATTTTCCATGTAGAATCTTTGATAAAGATATTGTCAGAAGTAGCCATGAACTGTGGGGAAGCCAAATATGAATATTCGTTTAGGGTAGGTGTGTGAGCTAGTCCAATGCCGTGCCTCCTGCCCTTCCTCCAGATTCTCACGGAGACTTTAAAGTCTCATTTCATCCTGATTAATAAAATGCCAAAGACTCAAAGATAAAAAATATCAAGTTTTTCTTGTTGTCCTAATTAAAGCCTGCTACCCTTTGATATATGAGATGAGGCTCCTATCTCAAACTCTAATACACATCACTTGCTTGCAACACCTTGTTTCTCAACAAACATGAAGGTTTATTAACAGTGAAGACTATTTGGAGACATGGTTTGTTGGCATCCACAGCAAACTAAGGTAACTAGAGAAAAAACAAAAAAAGAGGGTGCGAACTTGTACTTGAATAATCAACTACTTGTAAGGGTGACTGAAATTTCCAACTGGTATATACTAGATATGCTAGAAACCAAA
>JBCJKH010010762.1:13897-27338 GCA_039877255.1 Loriculus beryllinus | reverse complement strand
TAAGTCACTGATGATTAATGCGTATCACAGGGTAAAGTCACAGATACAAGCTGCCAATCCTTATATAGAATAATAAATACAAGTAACCAAAACTAAAGGAAAATATTGTACCTCTGAACATCCCAGTCACTCCCACAGAGCCACACAATAAACTCTCTGCTTATCAGGACTGAATTGCATACTCAGTTTATCCCAAAGCATAAGATCTGATTTTATCCCACCTAACAACATTAGTGATGCTGTTATTATCATCCCTCTTTCAAAATGGCACTTGTCTCTGTGTGATCTCTTGAAGGACCAAATGCTGCAGGCTAAAATATGCTTTGGAGAGATGACTTCTTCATTCTTAGGATTGTAATTTAAACTAACACGATCAACATGGCATGTACTAAACCCAACTTTGATATAATTATTTCACATCATTAGCTGTGAAACATTGCACATGCTAATAAAATAATTAGGGCTCAGTAAATGGTTTTTATCCTATAGACAAGCTGAATCAAAGTTCTGAATTTCATAGTAAAGTTGCTCCTTTCAAGCTGAAATGGTCACGGAATTCATGGTTGCTTGAACTGGCAGACTTAGGGAATCCTCAGCACATAGACAGTTTCTGCTGCCACATATGAATACTTATAGCACTTGTGTAAGTACAAACTGAAATACTTGTCTTTTTTGTAACTATGAAGAGATCTTTTTTCAAAAACCATTTATACTTGAAGACAGGCTGATAGAGTGGGGACTTGTTGAGCCTGGAGAAGAGAAGGCTCTGGTGAGACCTTACAGTAGCTTTCTAGTACCTGCAGGATGCCTACAGGAAATCTGGAGAGGGACTTTATACAAGAGCATGTAGTGAGAAGACACAATCACAGAACTGTTAGGGTTGGAATGGACCTTTGGAGATCATCTAGTCCAACCCCTGTCAAGGCAGAACCACCTAGAGCAGGTTACACAGGAACACATTCAGGTGAGGCTTGAATATCTGCAGAGAGGGAGACTACACAACCCTCCTTAGCTTTGATCACAGTGACAGGACATTTAGACGGCATTTTCCCCTCTGCTCCTCTGTTCTCTGCCAAGTGATTGCAGAGAACCAGACTATAGACTGTCTTGGTGAGGGAAAGAGACAAGGGGAAAAAAAAGTGAGGAAAAACAATCGTTGATGTCATAACCAGTATCCATCTCTTTGAAGGATGGACTCCTTAAGTGGCTTGCTAAGTGACACACCTCTAAAGCATAAGGAACAGTAACTTGTTTGGCTGGGCCTAAAGGGATGACAGACAAGTACTATTACCTTAGCACAGAAATGAAGAGTTGGAAGCAATCACATGCTGTTAGCTTTTAGTCAAAAGGAACATTCATTTATCTAGTTTAAACTTCCTTGCCAGACCTTTCAGATCTTAAATATTAACAATTTTACCACTGCAACCCCAATGAACCACTGAAGTAATACAGGAGAGAGAAAAGCAGTACAGTGTATGCAGTATTAGACACACAGAAGCTATGACTGATTCTTCTTTAGGCATCCCTACCAAGTAAGCCTTCAGTTGCATCATTTGCTTTAAATAACAGCTGTGCGGATGGATCTTGTAAATATTAATAAGCCTAGAAAGAAAACAGGGCTGAAGGAAACATACAGCGTACATGGTACAAGTGACAAAACACAGCCTGATCTTTACAAGACAGAAGCAGTTCAACCGTCTACCAAAGGTCCACTTGCAGATGTACGACAGAAATGAGTTATTTGCTACTCCAGAAATAAATTAATTGAAAGGAAACAACACAAGATGCTCAGAGATAAGGGAAATTGTAACTTTTCTAGGCAAAAAGGCTATGTACTAGCTTACCTTCTGCTAGAATTGTATCTCTGCATTCCTCTTTCCAATAAAATGTGGGTTTGATTTGCTTTTGGGAAGTTCCTACAGCTCAACACACAAATCGCTTTCCTTACTCACATCTAATCAAGCCAAGAAATCAAAACCAGATCATTTTAGAAGGAAAACAATTCTGTCATCTATAATATAAACTTGTTTTGTTTCAGAAAAATTCAGTTAATCTTAGGTGTGTCTAAAATTCAAACATTCAAAAGTATTTAAATATATTTTTAAAATTCATTGCTGTGTATCTTGCTGTGGTCTCTTTCAAATATCAAGCAAAGCTATTTCCAGACATATTTCATTATCTAAAATGTCCATGCAAGATTAGTCCTCTTTTGACAAAAAAGTAATTTTTTGCCAGACCATCATTAGTGGTTTCTGAAGAATAAGCAAGACAAATTGCACTTGGACATAATGAAACATAAAGGCTTTTGTTAGTAATATTGGGGCAGAAACCAGAATCTGCCTATTTTACTTTTTATGTACCAACGCAGCATAGCACAGGACGTCTCTGCGAGTTTCACACTCTTGTTGAACAATGATAGCAGTAAAATGGCAACTAAAGACCGTGTTTGAAGGCCTTTCAGTTATGGCCTGCCCAGACACCTGAAACACACATACTGGTCCAGCTACATCTAAAGATGACAAACCAAAGACAACAACATCATCACACTTAATCCAAAGAAAACAAGAAGCAATTACAGACTTAGATTACATACACACAATGGTCCCCTACTTCTAAGGAGCAGATTAAAGAAATCTTCAATACATTCAGACAGGTAACTGAAGCTGAACAACCAATATAAAATATAACAAAAGTACTTTTTCACTTGTTTCACAGTGTAAAAGTGGTTTATACAATCATCACATCTTAGGTTATTTATCCTTTTCTCTTAAAAGACTTCAGAATCCATGTGCAATCCAACTACACTTGGCAGAAACATTGCAAAGATTTAGAAGATACTTGAAGTAAAAACAGGCTGACTAAAATACGTGCTCACAGAGAAGAAAACTGCAGCAGTGAAGTCAATCTCATTACCAGTCATTACAGATTACCTTCAGGGAGAGCCACAGCAAACCAAGCTCCATAGCTCTGTAGTTCATAAAGTTTAATCTTTGTGTGATTACATGAAAATTAGGAAAGATTGGTGAAAAAAGGTTGCCACCTGCTGCGGCCTCAAAAGCAATACTGTGCTCTTGTGCTTCGCTTTGAATCTATAACATGGAGCTACTGAAGTGCTTTATTTTCTTGATAATGACAAAAAATTGTAGTTACTCAATAATTAACAATGACAAGAGAAGGAAACCCCCCTAGAGAATCTGTCAGGTACTTATCACACAACAACTTTTACATGAATAAGAAAAGAACCCCTATATGTTAATTATTACAAAGGTATGCATGATTATCCCATTACACAAGAAGCAGCCTCCAAAGATATTTTATGGGAAATACAAAAGGAGGAAGGAAAACATCTATAACATGACATGGCCACAAATTACATGCAATCCCCAACGTTCCCCCCCAAGCCAAGGAAGGTGAACCACACATGTGGGGCTTGTTCTGTACTGGAATGCAGTGCCCAAAGCAGAGCAAAACCAGAAATCTCTACTCATGTACCATGTAAAGACAGGTACTCTTTGAACACCCACAGTGGTGATCAGTGGCAGCTGCTACAGATACCCTTGCTTACTGGATGCTCCTTTCCTGAGTTAATAAAAAAAAAACCAATCAGGTTTTAATCAACCCTATACACCTCACCTCTAGGTGATTTACACTGTTACATTGGGCCCAAAGCATAGCCAAAACCTTCCTCATGACAGATACAAATTCTTGTGTATCTCACCAGCAAGAAAAGCAAAACAAATATTATGAGAAAAATAAGTAAAATCCACCCTTTACAGGGGTACTTTAACGAATTCTGGTTTTCATATGTGTCATGGAAAAATATCTGTATATAGCTATGTAAGGTTATCCAACAACATTTCCAGAAGAAACCAGTAAGCAAAACAGTGAAGCAGAAATCTGCATGGATAAAAGCCCATCACAATAAGCACAGACAGTAAGAAAAATGCCTGTTGCTAATGCTGGTTTATATTCCTAATGAAAATAAATCACCAGTAGTCAGTAATGAGATCAAACTTTCCAATGCACTTCAAGACATTGTGGGAGGGGGGAAGAGGGGGTGGAAGATCATTAGAAGCATTTTCCCACTGAAGAAAGAGGAAAACACGTTCTATAATGTATATGTTTAACTATCGAAAAGCATTATAGAATCCAGTTGTCAAGGGCAGGGAAAGAACACAAAGAATCACAAAGGCAAATCTTACAATTTCCATGTAGATTTTGAATTCAGATATAAAGCCTGATTTATTTTTTTTTTTGTGCTATATAGTTTTCCATTGATTTTGAACATGGGTTTTTTTCTCCCCTAACTACATCTTCAGGTCAAATCATCTAACTATGTATTTAGCCATCTAAATAATTAACTTTTTTAGCATCTTCAAATTCTGAGAAGGTATAAGAATTAAACTTTGAATTCCTCTACCATTCTTCTGGTTATTTAGCTTCCTCACACCTAAAAAACCCCATCAGTAATTTTCATGTAATGTTTCACACTATTTTTTTAAATTTCATATAGAACTTAACTCACAGAACTAAAATGTTTCATTGAATAAGTGACAATTCTAAACTTTAAAATTTGACAGGAAAGCAGAATTACATACATTGAAAATTAACTAATTCTTTATATAAGCACGCTAATAGAAACTACAGTTCCATTGCCTCACACCCTATGCATTTATTAAGCTTCTCAAAATGAACCTTTTAATCAGTAAATAAACCTATATTCTGTGACAGGAAGAACTGCTTCTGTCCAGAAGGTAGCTATGTTTTGAAGTATTGTCTTAAATGTATCTGTGATTATACCACAAAAGGGTAGGGAAGGGGGGGAGGAAGGATTTCTGATGTAGCATTAAAAAGCAAAATAAATATTTAAAGTACTAAAGGCAACAGAATACAATCTGAAGTTAATATAGCAAGAAATTCCAAACTCAACCTCCAGGTGAAACCAGCCTTCTGAATGCTTCAGTAGCAGCTGAACCGGTGAAGCAGGCAATTGGAACACCATAAGATGGAACAGGAAATGAAATTGCATGTGGAGCTAAAGTACCCAGACTATTAAATAAATATTTCCTAACTATTAACTTAGAGTTGGTTCATCCAAATCAATTTGCAAACTTCTCACTTTCTCAGATTTAAGAACCCTTCAAATTAAAACTTGACAGCAAATGCATCTGTGAAAATCAATTCCTGTTTAACATTCTGTAGCTATTCAGACTGAGTGATAAGGTTACATTTAGCTGGAGGTGGGTGCAGTGAAAGATGAGGTTTACAATTCTGGCTTGGTATTAATCTGATTATTTATAATGTCCCCTAAAAGCATCTGGGTAAAGAAATATGTCATGTACACAGGATATTACTACAATAGTTTAAAAAATTATTTTAACTTATTTTAGGAGAATTCATAATTACAGAACATGTTATTGTGATTTTATTATCTCCAAAAAGGCATCTAATAAGCATTTTTCCATGCTTGTAGTTTTCTTTTGTTTCTCCTAAACAAGGATATTTTGCAGTTGTAACAGTGAATATTACTTACTCTGCTTCTTACTGACCTGACCAAGCAAGGTCTCAGAAATGGTCTAGGACTTTTCTTGGCCTGAGATGCCACTAGCCTGTTTTAACTGTGGTAACAATTACTTACAAGTCAGTTAACTCTGGCTCAAGTTCAGTTTTGATTTGGTTTACTGTGGCAGCGATTGTGTGAATTCGTGAAGAAAATGAAATATGTAAAAGCATATCTAATGAGCATCAACATTTTTGATGTTTATGAATAGTTTCTACAGCTACTGATTGAAAAAGACAAAAGTTTTCCTAAGTTTTTCAGTGTTGAAAGGCTTCACTATGCTTTTTTCCCCACCAACATTTAGATAATTTGTTTTACACATGCCTTTGATTCTCATGAAGATGAAATGGATGATATTTTGTCAGATTAATTAATTTTCAAAAGCTACTATAAATCAAGTATTTGGTGCTATTGGTTTTTTTTTTTTATTAGATAGGCAATCAGGTGACTGGAATCAAATTAAATCCTTAGACAACACAGAACATGAACAAAGCCGCTCAAATTTGGTTACAAGTTCACTTCCGAAACACAGCCAAATATTCATCACTGTTTGCCTTTGGCTGCCCTCCCTCTGCTTCTCCACTCACCAACATAACACAGCAAGGAAACCTTCAGCATTCGCTCCATTAGTCAGTTTTCCACAGCAGTATTTGCACTTTAACTGATGAACATCCTTGCTATAGCACAATTTTTCTTCACATTTTTATACCTGTTATTTTAAGCTACCTTTCTGAGCACCACTGAATTACATTCCTTCTATTCTGATGGTATCATATGCCCTGTTTAATCCCTTCGTTTTGCACCCAAACATCATTTTTTACCTTTTTTTTTTTTACAAGACTAGAATACATAAAAAAAATTAAACAAAACCAAACAATGATAAAAAAAATATTCCAAAAATGCATTACAAACAATCCAAAGTCAAACGGTTTATCTTGTAGCAAGACGTTAGATTTACTGGTGTCACCAATGCAGTTTTGGTATCATTGCTCTGGAACCTGCCTGCTGCCAGGGATGACCACAGCATCTGTGCACTGGGCATTCTCCTGCACTGCTGGGCAGCTGCTTAAGTAGTATTTGGGGTGGGTTAAATGGGTGCACAGGCAGATGAGCACCAAGTCCCAGACATTCCAGCTTCACTTTTCACACAGGGAAATCTGTCCTTGTGCACAGCAGGAAAAAAACCAGATACACACAAGAGTGTAGCTCTCCTACATGGCAGACGAGTAGGAGTACAGCTTTTGAACAACCCACTGTTGGCAGCAATCCTAACCTGTTTCCTCAGGAAGGCCATGCTCCTTTTATGAGGAGTTTCACTAACACCACCACCCTCAACAACCAACTAAACAAAAAAACCACAACCCAAAACAAACCCAAGGATACTAATGAAAAAGAAACAACAAACAAAAAGACAGGCTAACACCTCCTGTCTCATTACTAATATGATTTTACGTTCTTGCATGACTATGAAATTAAAAAGCCAGCTGGACGTAAAAGTTTTCTTCTGTCATGGAGCAAATCAAGAAATGGAGCCTATTTTGCTAATCAAAGATAAGCCAGAATCTCAGCTTTTCTTAAAGGGTTCTCACACGGAGGCAGCCTGGTAAAAGAACCTTAGACTTCACCCAGCTGTAAAATAGCTTTGCTGTTGTCACAAGAGCATGCTACATACCGCCAAAAATATGAATACCAGAGGAAAAAAACCCACAACATATATATATATATAAAAATCAGGTTTGTGAGTAAGTGCTAGGTAAGATAAACCATATATCAGAAGTTTTAGTCTATTTCCTGACAGATTAATAACAGAGGAAGGTTAAAACACTGAACAGCATACAGTATGGCAAAAGAGCCCAATGCTTAGAAGGAGCAGAAGAAAAGCACAGAGATAATGAAGACCTTCACTCTAGGAAATTTGTGCTGGCAGGCAGCTGTTTCATGCCTGTAAAGTGCTTTGAAAGGTCTGACAGACAGCACAATTCACATCACTTAAACAGCCTAGGTGTGCAATTCATCTAGTGAGGAGCTACTGAGAAGCAGCAGCCTAAATCCTCTGCCTAGGAAGTCTTCTACTAAAATCAGGTCTGTTAACTAGAAAGCAAACTTAGTAGATCCAAGGTATACTAAAGAACGTTATTACCAGAAAGACTTCTGTTGTTATTTGCCTTAGAAATCAGTAAGTGAATCTGCTCACCACCTGAAAGCACATGATTTTAGTCATTATATAAATAAGTACAGAAGACTGAGTCACACTATAGTGGAAAAAAATTAAGTGAACTTCATCCTCAATTGAACAGCATAGTTTAAATCAAGCTGCTTTTCATAATAAACCCCTTGTACTCGCAGGACATGACAGGATCACCAAAGCACACCACCATCTCAGCAAGGTAGACCTGGTATGCTGGGAGTAGAGCTGGTACCAGCCCATAGACTTGCAGCCTGGAAACAGGAACCCCAGCAATTTGTCCATGAGCCATTTGGAGGAGCAGCAGCAGCAACAAAAGTAAGCCACAGTTATCTCTTATGATGTAGAGAATGTCACTACTGCATGTCATCCTGTCTTTCTGAGTATTAGTGCACCTTCACACTGCTGCAAAAGACCACACCAAGAAACACCCCAGAAACAACTAAATGAACCAAAATCGTAAGACAAGCTTAAATTTTACTTGAATGAATGTGAAAACAGCCTGCAAGGTTTGCAAAATCCTCAAACTCCATGAGATTCAAACCATTGCTGAAATGAATTAGCTTAAGTTATGATGCACTGTGTAGCCAGCATCCTAATTAAAGAACAACTTCTTATAAGCAACTTCTTATAATCCCAGTAAAGAACAAAGCACAGCAGGTGATACTAGGTCAGTAGACCCTCTTTAAGTATGTGCCCTCCCAGCTTTTTTAGTTATGCTGATTTTTCAGAATCAGTTGAGAGTGGGGNNNNGAGTGGGGTAAAATGGATATAGACTGAAAAAACCCATATTTTTAGCATGTTCGCTGCCCAGTAAAACTCTAGACAGATACTGAAAAAATTGAAATAATTTTAGAAGAAGAGACATTTACTGTCCACAAGCTTTTGTTTTCATCTCTATGGCTTTGGATGGCTTAAACCAAGGCAAATTTGTTAAACAACTGTAGCTTCTTAAATCCTCTTCAATAATTCTTACAGATACCACTTCTCAAAAGGATGCCTTCATAATTAGAAAAGCAATTGCGTATTTGCAAAACAGTGTTATTGAGTTTGATGGAAAAGCTAATGAAAGATTCCGAGGTGAAATTTTACACAAAGTTAACCCATCACCTTCCCAGTTGGGCTCTGGATTGATCTGAACTTTGAAAAACTGCCATCATGTTGCAAAGAAAGCAAGAGACTGCTGAACTAAGAAATGGTGTAATCAGCGCAATTCTAAAATCATAGCCAGGTAGTTCTACTTACAGCACTACAAAAACACCCAAAGCAGACATTCTGCCCTACGTTTGCCTTTCTCCATCAAGTTTATACTTTTTGAAGAACAAAAAATATCTGGAGTTACCAAATACTAATCACGTGTCATCACTTGTGTCATGTAGTGATTACCTTGCTTAGGAAAACTCTACCAGGGGCAGAAAATATTGCCATCTCTTCCCCTTCCTCCGTATTTCTGACAAATGTGCAGACAATTGTTCAGTCCAGGCCTACAGAGGTTGGCAATCTATGCATCTCCCAGATATTTGAATAATTGGTATGAGAAGGATTCCATGAAGTTTTAATAGCATCAGCTACATGAAATGTCTTCTTTGGTAAGCACTTCTAACTTTCTAGTCCAAGAGCAGTGCATTATAACTCTGAAAGCCTGGAGTTTACTGCCTGCTGTATCACCCAACCTCCTGGGTGATTTCAGCCAAATACCTTTAGTTCCAGGCTTTCTTTTCTATATTATTTCCCCCTCAGTAAGTTTGGAAATACTGATTCTGTGAGCATATTCAACACCACCATGCAAGGGACAGGGCATGTCACACGATTTTGTGTTGAGCATCCAGCAGAATAACATAAGCAACGATGTCTTTTATTCACATCTTCACTTCTTCCCAGGTATGAAGCAGAAAGGATGATTCTATGTTCAGTCTCTCCCTACCCAGACTGCTATTCCCTAACACAAACCCCTTTAATAGCACATATAAAAGCCTCTCTCTTTCAGCGGTATCATGCTTGAAAGTCATAGTTCTATTCGTACCAAAACATTTCCACTAGGATTTTGCCAGCCTCAAATAGTCAAACCAAGCTTTTGAAACATATTCTAACTGATGGGAGGGTGGGAAGTGTACTCACTGATTGTAACAGCCAAAGACTCAGGAGGAAACACTTTAGTTATTTCACAGAGGCAGAGTCATCCACCTGCAGTGATGCAGAGTATTGAGCATGACTGCTCTCAGCCTGATCTGCAGGGCTGCTCCATCAGCCCTTGCTCAATGGTACCACCGCAAGTACGGCTGAATGCAAGTTATTGCAGATACTGTTTTTCACTCATTATTTACAATCTGCAGCAAAGCATTCAACATTGGCCTTTATATTTATCTGAAAACATTTTCACATTTATCTGAACATAGTTAAGATTTGGGGGCTTTTTAATGTGTCAAGGAAAAACATTACTGATAAGATAACCTAGGAGCATTACAATCCATGTTTGTTTTACCAATCCAGCACCAGTTTAAATGGAAAATTCTTCTCTTGCCTCTTTTTATCATTTTTATGGAGTTGGAGAATAGAATAGGTTCCAAAGCACTGATATTTATGACTGAAAAGTAAAACATGGTTTGCAGGAGGAGAACCCACTGTTTCAACTATGACATTAGACTTGAAAAGGAACAGCTTAAAGCATCTTTATTTTATAGTCTGCTTCTTGAATGAATGCCTCATCATTTTCTTTGATACAGCTGTGAAAAGTAAATCCTTCCTCAGACCAGGTTCAGAATAAAATACCATGCCCAGTTGCATTTGAAATAACAGATATTATGGGTAGCCTGTTACGAAATCATCAGTGGTAAAAAAGACACTAAAATACAGAAAGTTTCCTGACACTCCTAGTAAGCTCCTGAGGAGCAACTCTCAGAATAAACTACAAAACGCAGCACAATCGTTACATAAAACTAATAGCTACCATCTCCAATAGTTTTAGCAGGAATGTTTGGACCTCAAACAGAATTTCTACTGAACTGAGTTTTGTTTCCCTTATAGCTCACATACTTGAGGGTAAACAGCTGCTTTTGACAAGGCTTCTTTGCCTTTTGGAGTGTATGGGGTGGACATGGGTCAGTGTTCCTGCAATCATTATTGCTTTGACAAATGCTTTACCTCATCCAGAGCAGTTTAAGCATTTGCCCACAGAAATTAGACAAAGACTGTTAGATTCCTAGATATAAATTACTGTATAAAGCAGGGATAGAACAAAGTGGCAGAAGAAAGGTAAAAATGGTTGGTTTAAAAACCCCACAAATAAACAAACAAAAACCCCAACAAAAGCCCCCAAACAAACTCAAAACCCCTCACACCAACACCACCCAAAAAAACCCCAAACCCACAAAGAAAGCCCTACACCAACCCCTTCCCCACTCCCTAGTCAGAGCAGCTAAAACGCTGTTTCTAAAAGCAAAACACCCATGCAAACTAACAACATTTCTAGATAAGATACATGATACCACAAAATATATACCATTTACTGCTTTCCGTGGTTGAAATCATACTATTCACCTTTGCCTCACTTCAGCATTTTGCCTCTCTTCCGCCCTTTTTTCTCATTTGATTTATAAAGTACAGAGGAAGAGTCAAACTGTAATATAAAACCCCCACAGCTATCTCAAGAAGAATATTTTGCACTATTTCCTGCAAATTGAATGAACACTTTCAACCAGCTGCCACTGCACTTTGAAGGTATTTGAGGTATATGCAGGAACCTGCTTTGTAGTTCATGTGATCATATGGATTGGGTATTTTAAAGTTCTGCAGTGCAGACACAGCTAAAACTGAGCCTACTGAAGCTTCCTATATTTCAATGCAAAGGCTCTCTTGAAAGCCTCCAGAGATATACGGTCGTGTCACAACTGTATTTGTGTGGCCATACATTCACACCGAAATCCCCCCACAGAGCCAACACACTGAGAAACCCGAGGAGAAGGTAGTAAATAGGCAATACTATTAAACAAAAGGAAATTACTTACTTTGTTAGCTGTGATATACAAATTTCTTACAACAGTTTTAAGAAAAACATGCCCTTGCAGTCCACATAAGGTTTACTTTGATATATTGCTTCATTGCAAATGCAAAATTAGCTTGTATTATCAATGGACACTGAAAGAATATGCAACTTAAAGCTTTCCACGGTTAGGTTATGACACAAGAAACAAAACGAGTTAACTCCTGAACCACAATATTAGATCCAACCAGAGTGTGTGCTGCAGAAAGCAGGGGAATGGAAGCGAGGAACCAGAAGAGAACAGAAGACTTTGCAGAGTGCAGTGGGTCAACACCTCACCCTCCCAGCATCTACAGGCTGAAGGAATGCAGCGAGATGCATTAACTTCAGTAGGTGATTTGGAAATTGTGAGTGGACTGAAGTGAGTGAACTGTAAAAACTAAAAGCCAGCATAAAATAAGCTCAAGCTTATTTTATGTAGTTCCCCTCCCTCCATAATTCCTCTTGAACTGAACACAGAGTTATTTCAACTGCTTATAAACAATTACCTCAGGGTGGGAGAAGGGAGAAGTTCACAGATTTGAGACTAACTTCTGTACCTGAAGAGTCTCTGTTTAAGTCACAGACACAGTGTAAAGAACTTTAGTGTAGAATAAGCTTTGATTTCTTTTTGGATCCTTCATGTAGATAAAAGGTGGGCTTTATCTCAAAAAGTCAGTCTAGAACCTCACAATTTGGACCTCAATATGCTGAAAAAAAAAAAACCCAAACCAACACTTGGGCATATTTTACACTTAAAACATAGATGCACCATTTTTTTTTAGCTCCAAGGGGAATCTGCTTATTTGCAGGCACAGAATACAGTCCCGAGAAATCCAGCTCTGTAATGGAAAGGTTCTGAGCCCTATCCAGAAGGAAATATTGAGCAGCACACATCTTGGATCTTACACCACCAGTGTATTTTAAGAGGAATTGATGCAGTTCGCATAAGGTTTGTGACAAATACATTTACACTCTGCACTGAATATGAATTAATACCTATACACAAACAACCTAACCCTATCATCTCTCATCTCTCTTTTATTAGTGCTTCAAAGTGTTCTTTACAAGCAGCATTCCTTAACAGTAGCCCAAGCCCATTTGGAATAAAATTACTCTTTCTGGCTCTACAGCAAAGCCAAAAGCATTTGTGTACAAACTGCATTTGCAGTTATTCCAAGGGGAATTATAAAGCACTTAATAATGTAACAGGAACATTAATCTTAACATGCTGTTTAAGTATTAATTTACTTACAAGTTGTATACATCATATCTCTGCGCATGATGCACTTCACTAAGAAAATGTTACAATAATCCACAGACAAAGAGGTACAGAAAACTGTAGATTACTGGTGCTTTAATGCATAATTACCTGGAAGACAGAAACAATCACTGTAACTCATGCTTGGTGGATCAGTCTCAGAAGGAGGAGTGACAGATGGAAAATCATGTTCTGAAAGAAAATGAATTAACTTAGTATAGAGAAAGAAAGACTGACATTGACACTGAAATTTCAGTTTCACATGCACACTCCATTTTGTTGTCATTTCAGTTTGCTTTATCTGAAAATTAAAAAGGTAAATAAAAAAAGACACTTTTTTGAAAATATTTCCTGGCATCAAAATCAATGATCATTAAAATGTATGATACTCACTGAAAGAACAACAGAAATTAAGTA
>JBCJKH010010759.1:0-16109 GCA_039877255.1 Loriculus beryllinus | reverse complement strand
TATAGGAGCCTAAGAAAATACTTTACTTTAATCAACTCAAGTCTCATGATCATACAGAAAGTAAGCTGGAACTTATAATGGGATCAAAATCATCTCTGACAATCCTAGTGACTAAGAAGCAATTCCATTGAAATTCCCGAGCTTGCCCCAGCTTTCCCACTGTAATCTGGGGAAGAACTTGGCTTATCCTTAGAAACTGGCCCAAACGGCGTACTTTTTTCTAGTTCATTAGCTCTAGGGAAGCTACATACTGTGGCACAACGATGTGGTTTGTTACAAGATCTATATGAACTACTATAGATTCTGACTTTAAATGGATTTTTAATGTAATGTCTGATGTCTGAGGAGCAGGGCCAATGGCACTGTCTGTATAGAGCACATCAGCTAACAAAGAAAGAGACCTGAAGTCTGCGAATTACACTCTGATGTCCACAAATTTTGGGTAAGGTAAGGTGACTATAGTGGCTGTGTAAAAAATTTGAAGTCTATTTGCATAGGGATAAAACACAGCAATTAGAATTTGTTAATTTTAAATGAAGATTTATTGTAGTGACATCTGAAAACTAAATAATTGAGGTCTTTACATGGGCTAACCAAGTTTGTAACATCTCATTAAAAGTCTTTTACTCACAGAGTCAAAGAATAATATCCACAAGGTCTGAACCCCTTAAGCAACAGAATTACTAGCAAGAGCTGACTGACATTTGGGAAGCAAACATTGCTAGTCTTGCGGTTGAATGTACTGCTGCTTTAAATGTAGGAGACTTAATGTAAATTTGAAAGCATATAAAAGGAGTTAATATGGAAACAAGGTTTATAAAATACATTGCTTGAAATATGTTGCCATTCTCACTTGACTTCGGATTCTTAACAGTGCCATTCTGGCTTTACAAAACAGAAATATAATATAATTACTTTGATTATATTGAAATTCCAGATAGCACATGCAGGATACATCCAGAGGGCATTTTTTATCACTGTTAGGTTTTTCTTCTGTTTTTCTCAGACATGAACTAAATAAGGCCTTTTGTTAAACCTGAGTCCCAGGACACTGTATATATGGCTGCTTTAGTATTTTTGGCAGGTTGAGCTTCCAAATGTTAAAATGAAAAACTAGAACACATCATTTTAGGGAGATGAGACTTGTTGAGAAGTGATTATCTAAGTTCCCTGTGTCATCTGTTCTTTTCACTTCTTAAGCAACCAGTTCTGTATAGTTTGTAGTGCTTTAGATCTTTCATGTACCATCTTTGCAGAAAAAAATCTACTTTTCTAAGTATTTTTACACAATAAAGTAGAGCCAAAGGGGTGTTTTAATGCCTCCTTGGAGTTCCAATACAGCTGCTGTCCAGGGAAGGGCTTTCATCAGACCATTGATGATGACACTGATGATGACACATGCAGTGTTTGGAGCGGATTTGGTCACTCTTCACTAGGAAAGAGCCTCTGTAGGAGACATCTAGGATGCGAGGTTCAGGAAAGTAAAGATTATACAAACTCCTATCTCAGCTCCTGTTTTCTCCACTTGGATGTTTTTGTTCCAAGAGGTTTCTGCATAAGAATTTTTCTGGTTTAATTTTGTAGGTTAATTCTTACTGAGAAGGATGCACCACTAATTTAAGAGGAGATGGTGCTGGCAGCTCTCACCTTCGTTTAATGAAACGATTCTACGTGAAAGCAAATTGTAAAAATGGTTTGGTAAATAGGCAGGCAGTCACGATGTGTATGTTATTTGATGCTGCATGTAAAAGATGCATCTCCAGAAGTCAAAATAGGAATTACAAGTCCCACTAGTAAAGTCCTATTAAAACAAAGTCCGTAAAGATCCTTTACAGGAAAAACTGCACCTGCTTTCCTAACATGAGCTATAATTATACAAACATTTGGTACTAAGAGTAGTGCCTCCCACATGAAGATCTACAAACTACTGTAATTGTTCATATATGATAATTCATATGCTGCCTTCCATACTTGCATGGTTTGAAGAAGAAATGACATGTACATGCTATATCATTAGATGGATCAGATGACACGGTAGAAGCACATCTTTTCCAGCATAGGTATCTTCAAGAGCCTGCAGCATTAGCTATCACAGTGTTATGAATCAGTGTTTCTGATACTGCAGTTTAATTCCTAGACTTGTACTTTCAAGATGCAGTAATAACAAGATGTTGGCAGCAACCATGAACAGCTAATGGTTTAGGATGGTATATAGTCTGTTTCAGAATATCCACAGGTTTTGCTATGCCAGTTCATGCTTTTTGGGGGAGTGGATATGAGGCTGTTTCAAATTGTTAATTGTCACAGCTGGGTTAGATTTACTCGATAAGCAAATGGAAAGAAGGATTCATGTAATTTTGATATTGTATTCATGCTACTGTGCAGCTTTGCCCATTTGCACATGCAGACTTGTGAACTACGGAAATGACAATGCTGTTTGCTTCAGTTTTCAAAGGTTCTCTAAATGCATTTAGTGAATTACACCTCCAGAAATACTTTTAATGGCATTCTCAAAAGAGGCACTCAGCTTCAATATGTTCAATGATTTGGAAGCGTACTTTTAATTGAGAAAATCTTTTCACAGTATTACTTAAATGACTGTAAAGCAAAGGAAAATTATGAAACAAATATAGATTAACTAAGTCTAAAACTTTTGGTTGTGTAGTTTCAAAAGGTGCAAATAAGAGTAGTAAGCATAGCTATCTAGATTTAACTAATTTTTTAGTACAATGTATACCAGCAGATGATTCTGATGATTAAAAATTATAGTAGTTATCTCCACAAGATCTTTTTGCAGCTGTAATAGTACAAAGTTGCTTTTTTTCTTTATATGTGTTTCAGATTAATGACATTTTTCTAGATTATTGCCCTGATACTGAAGTACTTTTCCTTAAATTCTTATTGCTAATATCTTGAAGAAAAAAAAAAAGGTTATTTTGTGATGCATCGCATATCATTGTTGGGTCTCATTGATGTGCAGTGATTTAAACAAATGTAGAGGAACAAGGCCAGGCTGGACAGAGCCTTGGGCAACACGATCTAGTGTGAGGCATCCCTGACCATGGCAGGGGGGTTAGAACTAGATGATCTTAAGGTCCTTTCCAACCCCAACCATTCTGTGATTCTATGAAACGTTCTTTTACACAACATTCAACTACTCAGAAGTAACAAGCATTTTGCATTAATCACATTGTATAGATTGCTTTATTTTAAAGTAAATAACCATGTAGTAGTTCTCTGCAAATGCTTGAATATCATTTATAGGAAGGTATGCAATTAAGAACATTTAATTTAACGTCACCATAACTTTATAGTGAAATAAACGTAGAAATAGGTCATTCATAGTAGGGGCTTTCTGACAGTAAGTGTTGGAAAATGTGAGTGAAAGTTGAAAATCTTCACATCGAATAACATCTGTAGTGGTGAAATTCTGATGGCCTTTTTGTCATGAATTGTTCATGGTTACTGTTAATATTCAGTCTCAGTATGAATGTCAGGACCTGAAAAGCATCTGCAACTGCCAATAGAACACCAGCAATATGTGGTTTATTGTTTTTAAGTTTTCATTTGGGATCTTACATTGCTGGTATTAACTGCAAATTAATTTCTGTCTGAGAAATGAAGGTACTTTGGCTGCTGACCTAATCCAAGGAAAAATAGCATGTGGTTCTTGTACATTTTGTCAGTAATTCTGACCCTACCCAGTTAGCAGCAGATTTTTGTATCCCGGTTATTCTGATCAGTCTCTTTTCCCTCTCCTGTGACCAGTCCTTTTTTTTCCTAGGCATGCATGCATCAAAAGCAAAACCACCAAAATGACCAGGTTTCATATTCTACACATAGGAGTTAGATCATGAGTTTGCTTTGTATGCTCCATCTCCCAACGGTGTGGAGAGAAGGAAATAGGAACTCTGGTGGGACAATACAAATGTTTGGATTAAAAGCAATCCTTTCCTTAGATTAAAGTAGAAGCAACTTTTGAGGGTGGGGAATTGTGCAATTAGTAATGATCTCTTTTCTGTTTTTCATTAGAAAAATAAAAAGAGCTACTATTAAACTCAGGGAAAATCCAGGCCTCCAAAGATCTGTAGAACAGTCATTTATAGCTTTGAATGCCCTTCCAAATGCTACCATCTACATGAGTTACCTATGAGCATTTCTGTCTAACAGGAGATAAAGGTGGCGCTTTCTGAAAACTGATAAAAGCTGTTCTGAGGAAGAAGTATGACCTGCATCCCTCAAAGTGGTGTTTAACTGCCTACATTATTTGACATTCAAAGAACAAAGGTTTGAAAAAAAGAGACTGATAAGGTACTAATACCTGCATGTAGGCTATATCTTCTGAGAGTGTGCCAGAATTTGTCTGGGAGAAGGCAGAAGACAGACAATATAGATTGCTATATTTTTCATCAAGTGGTTTGTACCATCTGTATATATTTTACATGTGCCTTTGAGAGGCAAGCAGTGTAACTCAGATCCCCCCAGGCTTTGTTCTCTGCCTCTACACCTACCATTTGGCATCAGATGTAGCCAGTAGAAGAAAACTATGGTTGTTGGGGCTTTTTTCTTGTTTTAGTTGCAACAGCTGCAAAACAGATGTAGGCTTACACGAATTCTGCCAAAAATCTCTTCCAAGTCTCCCACCCATTTGCTACCAAAGAAAAGCTAGTCAGGTGATACGAACAGAGACCTTAAGTTCAGAAAGAGATGGGAGCTCCCAGTCCTGGCTCTATAAAGGCTTTTAAAAAGAAACAATCAGAAAACCTAGTTTTACCACTTTGGAATTTAAACCAACCACAATTTCTAAAATTACTGTTCCAAGTAGTATGATGTCAATAGGAAATAAAAGGCAATCTGTACATGAACCAGAGCAACATTGCTGCAGAAACAGTCAGATGACAGCAATAGTTCATAACTGGTGTTCACCTAACTGGCATCCAGGTCTCTTTATAGATAATTTTCAATATCTCAAATACATCTAGCAGAATACCATTGTCTTGCTGGCCAGATACTTTCTGAAACAGATTTATTAGGATTTGGTTCTGTTGCATGGACCTCAGTATTAAGAAGCAGTTAGATATCTGTGTATCTGTCTCAGGTTTCTGTGTATCTCTTCAACGTCTGCTTTCAGCAATATTGGAACATATCATGTGGGGTTTTTTCAGAGTATCTTGACTATTAAAAATGCACTCAATGACATTCATAGCAAATAAATAAAAATCTGAAACTTTTCCACTGTGTCAGTCTGCAGATGAAATCATACTGCTGACAAAACTGTGGCTGCCAGGCACTTACAATCCACTGTTGATTTAAAGGCAGAAAAATGCTGCTCATGCAGCTACATTTCCCTTTCCTTACATCATTATTCTAGGAACCTTGAATTTAGATGCTAACAGCATTTGTAAATTGGGAACTAAGAACCATGAGTATTAACCTGAACAATGACTTGGCTTCTTATGATTTTACTGGTTGTACAGTAATTCTGTTTTCCTTATGGAACCATCTGCTTGCAGAAAAATCATGTTACAAGTCTTAGTCACTTACAGAGATCAGTGTCTTCCTGAGTGATACTTGGATGGCTACTCCTGAAATTTTTCCCTTTGACCATTC
The DNA here is from genome assembly GCA_039877255.1 of Loriculus beryllinus. Classification (NCBI taxonomy): domain Eukaryota; kingdom Metazoa; phylum Chordata; class Aves; order Psittaciformes; family Psittacidae; genus Loriculus; species Loriculus beryllinus. The sequence continues at coordinate 10,499 of JBCJKH010010759.1, read as the reverse complement.
ATGATAGCAGTACCTGTCAAGGTTTTTTGCATTTCCAGGCTTATGTCTTCTTTTCTAGTATTTTATTTGCAATAGGGAGTCACTGTCATCTGCAGGTGCTAGTGCTTATTTAAGGTCACAAGCTTTAGTCTGGAAACCAGTGAGCCATGGATCTTACAGCAAATACTGTCATGGGAAGACACCTTGGCTCATGGCTGCACACAGGCACAGGTTTACCAAGACAGTCAGGAGGACTTTAGCAATGATTTTCATGAAATACTTTTCTGTGTTGCACTGCGGATAAGGAGTGTCAGCACCCACCTGCTTTCAAACATGTATGAAACATGGTGGTATAAGTTCAGAAAGTCTGAATGCTCAGAAGAATGTTTAATCTCTCTTCAGTGATTCATTGGAATGCTGATATAGGGTTTAAGTATTTAAGTTCAGGTCATATACACAGTATTTGGACCATATAATGAGAGGGCAGATGAGGAAATTTCAAGGAAGAAAGGTAATGTCCATGATCCTACAATGAAAAAATGTGGAGAGAAGTCATTGTGATGCTACTTTGCCAACTAATATAAAAGAAAAAATGCAAACTTCTAGATTTAAGGTGATTTTGATCTGTAAAGTTTTCTGTGTTGAGTTGGATGATAGACCTTGGCCCAGCACTGTAGCCAATGGGTATGCCATCTAGTGGGGTCCTATCTGAGATAATCTTACTCCATTTGTGGCGGAGCAGCTCTCAAACCAATCAAGGTGAATACCTTTGATCATACAACCAGCAGTATGCTGCATGTTTGAAATAAGGTTCTTTGTGTCATGTCAGCAAAATTTGAGATGTTTGATGATTTGAACCCATTATCTAAAACCATTTAAAATTAAAGACTATAGCACTGAGTCATGCATCAGCAGCTCTCAATAAAAAAAACAAAGGTTCTCTTCCATAGCAAGAGAGTGACTGACAGATAGTGAAAACATTTTATACCTTTATAAAAGTAGATAGCTGACTGTAGTTTTGAAACCAGACTCAATGGCCAGTTGGGCAGTCTCATGCATGTCGATGATTCATCTGACACAGAGTCCCAGGGAATGATTTCTTGTGAGCCTGTTCATTTGGATGTTGATCCAGGTTTCTATTTAAATCAGCACCTGAAATGTGAATTAATCTGTGACATTTTTAACATGGTTCATGAGGCCAGATTTTGAATAATGATACTCCTACTGATCTGCTAATTTTGGATTGATAGGTGTTGTATCATACCCAGACTTACAAATGTCTGGTCTATTTTTGGTGGGTTTGGTTTTTTGTTTTTTTCTTTCCACTCTTTCTCTATTTTGGTGTTTTGTGTTTTTGTGGGTTTTTTTGGTGGGTTTTTTTGGTGGTGTTTTTTTGTTTGGGTTTCTTGTTTGATTGGTTTCCCCCTCAATTTCTTGTCTTTTCATTTAACTAAACAGACTTCACTGGCAGTAACAGAATGATTGTCTTTGAGTTCAGTAGTTGGTCTCACGAGCAAATGTACCCATTTCTGAGAGTAAAAGGAATCAGGAGGGTGGTAATGAAACTTGCAGCAGATCTATGATTTTGGCCAAAGTATTCCTTAAGTAATGAGCTGTAGTGGTAGAAAATTTTCTGTACTTATACCAGCTGTGGCATAACATCCCTACCTGCACCGTGCTGTAAGAGAAGATCCCATTATCACATGGGATGTGCTCACTGGTTTCTTTTTGATGTGTGTTGAATTTACGATGCTTTGTCTGTTTCCTTTTCCTGAAAGTGTAACTGGACTAAAACTTAAAATGTATACTTTGAAATAGTGCTTTGGCTTAAGCTTCACTAATACTAGTGAAGTGATAAGAGAGAGATTCTTGAAGTATTACTCATTAAGGCACTAATCAAATGATACACATCCTGTACTGGTTGGATGCACTGAGAGGTGCCAGAAGTGGGAAAGATTTGAAGCTCTGCAGAAATTTGACAGAGAACTGTTAGGAAATGAAACACTGCAAAGTTTTAAGCTAAAGGCTGACATCTGTGAACGAAAGCAGCAGCTCACATCAGTCAGAATTACTGCTGCTATCCTCATTTACAGTCAAAGAACCCATAGGCAAGAAAGCAAGGGCACGTTTCCGAGAAAAAAAGTTTGAATAATGTAACTTAAGCATGTTGCTATCTTTGGGCTTACTGCATTTCCTATTTAGCTGTAGATTTATCAGTAATTCCATTTTTAATTTCTTTTCTTTTTCTTTTTTTCAGATTCTCAAGAAGGAAACTACAAGTCAGAGGTCAACAGTAAACCCAGGAAGGAAAGGACAGCTTTCACCAAGGAGCAAATCAGAGAGCTAGAAGCAGAATTTGCTCATCATAACTATTTGACCAGGCTGAGGCGATATGAGATAGCAGTAAACCTTGACCTCACCGAAAGACAGGTATGAATGCAGAATAATGAACTTTAAATGCTTGCCCAATATTTAGCAGTGGTAGAGCACTTGTCTGTGTTACTAATAGGTATATTTGTATATCAGATTGAATGTTCATAGCAAAATGTTATAAAGGTATTATGTCTTTGCTGTGCAATTTATATTTTCATATGTATCAGCTACTAATTAGTTTCATCTGGTAGGCAAAGATGGAAGATAAAAGCATGAGTAATAGATCTGTTTAACTGGTGCACATCTTTTCTAATCTGTCCACACTGATGTGGCTGAAGAAGTAGTAGGTCCCAAATACTGCATGCATAAGCAGTTGATGTGCCTGCATGCAACAAATATGAGCATCTTGTTTTAGTCTATTAAGTATATGCAGTTGCCATTTGTCCAGAGTTTCTGAACATCCTGTTTCCAGATGGCAGCAAGAATGGGAACACCAGCAAAACTGGAATACAGGCTTTTTTAACCACTTTATCTTACCCGGTGCTGTGAAAGCAGAGGAGATGATGGAATTTCTTATCACTGTTATTGGTTTCCTGCTCACCAAACCCCGGTTTGGGAGACACTTCTGCACATGCTCAAGTTTCATCATGCATGTTGTCACATTGGCTTGTAATGGAAATATTCATGTTAGGCATGTACTGAACTGTTTCAGGATCTCGTCCCTAACCATTGAATAGGTAGTAAAATCACATTTCAAATAATAATTACACTAACATACAGATTTAAAAAGTGTGTTTAATAAAGACATTCAGAATACTGTGCTCAAATACACCAGATCTAACGAAATATTACCTACAGTTTTATCATTAAAACTGACAGCTTTTTGACCACTGATTGACAGTTATCCTTTCTTCACAAATCAGTATTAGATTGAGGGATTGCTTTAGGTACAATCAGTAAGATCATAGAATGATGGTGGTAGAAGATGATGCTGTATCTGACGATATATTCAAGGGAAGGTATAAAAACAGCACCGTGATTTGTGAACTCTAGATTTGAGAAGTTTTGCAATTTTCCTGCGTTTCATTAACACCGACTACAAGTAAACACATCAGTGAAAATCAGTCTTTTCTATACATACGAACACACATTTACTCACACAAGCAAATGAAACAGGTTTTTTCTTTGTAGGCTTCTAGAGAATGGCTATCTCTTCCAGCTTGTCAGGAAGCAGCCAGTGATTTCTCTTGTTCTTCAACAAGTTGCGAGGTTTCAGTGCAGTAATTTTCAGTTACTTAAATGTGTTGTATTTGTAAAGCACACCATTTTGTATCAAACAATTGATAAAATATAGCATTTTTCATTTCCACTGACTAAGGTAATCTGAGACGATTAGATTAACCTTCATACTTTATTTTGACAGCTAAGGAGAGGACAGATAAATTACTATGTCAGTGCAAAAGAATACATTAAAAAATATATCTGCCTGTAAATTTGATGTGAATCAGTCAGCTGAATTCAGAAAACATATCCCCACATTTAATAATGGTGAATTTGGCCTGGAATTTAACTATTCTCTCTGATAAATTCTTTATTCTTCAAAGAAGAGAAGTAGTGCATTAGTACAACTAAATGAAGAAACAGGTCACTACGCTAAAAAAAACCCAGTTAAACAGCATTTAAGATACTGATAAGGGTCAGGTGAATATCAAATATCGTCTCCAGAGAAGAAAAGGCAGCCTGTGCTATGCAAGTGCAAAGAATTCATTTAAGTCATGGGAGCACTTGCTGTTTTCTTGCTGTCACATCATATCAGTTCTAAGCATTCTGCTGATAATTGTGATAATTTCTATAGAATTCTAATTAATCTAATTATGTAATCTAATTCTTCTCTGCTTCCTCAGATTATCACCGAGTGACAGGTGAGCTATTAGAGATAACTCCCTTCCTTCCTTCCTTCCTTCCTGCTTTCCTTCCTGCTTTCCTTCCTGCTTAAAGCCACCCTTACTTAGCAAAGGAAAGCATTAAGATTTTTAGCTTGATAAAGTCCAGTTCTGTATCTTACCACAATAAAATGGTCTGAGGGAAAAAAAAAAGGGGGCAATAAAACCTGCATTGTTAATCAAAACACAAAGAAAATGGAGAGGAAATTCTGGGCATATTTTCAGTTACTGAGTCATACTAACGCAAGTGATGATGTCACTTCCAGTGTTGTCAATTAGAAATACCTCTTTTTTTAAAATCAAATATATTGCTTTGATGGAAAAAGGGTGTAAGTAGGCATGGAACAGGGTGCAGGTTTCCATGGTATATGGCAATCTTCAAAAGCTGAATGCAGTAAATTAAAAGGCTTGACTCTTCTTTCATACTTGTACATCAGTATTTCTTCATTGCCTGAAAAAAGGTTTACTTCAGGGTGAACCTGGTGCAACACTAATGTTTCTTTTTTTTTTTCAGTTACGGTGCTGAGTTCATGTTAAGGACCTTTGTATCATTTCCAGATTATTCTTGAGTGGGATAACAGCACTGACTTGTTTGCTCACTATAGTTTTTACTTTCTTTTACTAACTGTCTCAACAGAGGAGATCATACCTGATACATATTTTAAGCAGATGTAACAAAACAGTACTTTCTTCAAAATTATTATGACCAAACTAAAATATATTTTTTTGAATTCCAAAAAAAAAACCCCACTCTCCAGTGATGTAGCTTTTTTTAAGAAAATTGCTATTTCTGGAGCAGTTTTCCTTTACTGTTTTCACCCCTAAATGCTATATTACAGAGAATGATACCTCATAGACAGTAGTTCCTTTGTTTAAAATAAGTCAACATAGAAGTGATAACCTCGATATCATCACTCTCTTGATTTCTCATGAAATATTGAATTTGCACACAGAAAACTGAAACTTGCTTCAGATAATACAATGACAATAACCAGCAGTGGGTGTTGGGTGAACTAACATCTGCTCAAAAACTAAGTTTGAAAGCAGACCTACCCCTTGATGGAATTACTTGTTTAGCATAATTGTTTTTACTAGGTTTTTAAAATTTACAAGCATGATATTATTCAAAGGGAAAAAAACCCAAAAAGTAATCTGGGGAAAGTATTGTTGGGTCATCCTAAATTATAGCTTTCAGTTATATCCCAAGATGTGAGATAAATCACAGAGCCTTGTATCTTAAGACAGCTCGATCTACCTCTTGCCTATAGTGGTAATTTCAACCATACGCTGCAGCTTAGAAGAGGCACTGACCAACTAACACCTCATAATTACCTGTCTGGTACTTAAACAAGCTGTAGAAAAAAACATATGTCTGACCATATTCAAAAAGTGTATAAGAGTGTTAAGGTTTTCTATAGGCATCATTTGACTTTTGAAACAACTTACAAGATCAGAGCAAACATAAATGACTCATGGAAGGCTGTTTCACAAAAAATAGTAATGAAAAAAAACCCTCACAACATATGGATCAGGAGAAGGATTTAACCTGATCACTCCCTAAAAAGGAAACCGGAGTTACAAGACAGGAGGATGAAATGAAATAAGTGCCTCAACTGCCCAGATATTGAGAGTGTACTTTGAGAGCATTATAAGCACATCTGGTGGTAGGATGAGTCTATTATGGTATTGTAAGAATTCCAGCAGTATAGATACATGTAATTCCTACTCCATCTCCTATAGAGTGTACTCACAATCCCGGTTCAGCCAGCAGTTAATAATTTTCAGCTGGCAGGCCCCTATTTTGGAAAGCCAGCTAGACTAAAAACTGTCTTGGCTCCCTAGATATTTCTAACCTTGACAAGCGCATTCTTGGCTTTTTTGTACATCCAAATAAACCTGGAGAAGGTTCCATGCAGACTTTTTAATATCTCGCTGTGGGATGAGGAGAGGAAGCAGCTGCAGTGGGGTATCAGAGGCGTGGCAAAATGGACATTTTTATGGAGTTAGTCCTGCCAAATATAGAAAGAGTAGGAGATCTTTCCACCTCGCAAGATCTTTTTGCATGGAGCTAATCAAATGAGTAATGTTGCAGTTCTGCAGGCCAGCTAAGGTTACCGGAATAAACAGTCCAAACATGTAATGCTTCTGTTTGCCAACATAAACGGAAAATCCCACCTAGTCAGATTAAATTCTGCTGATGGCAATGAGAAGGTTTCTTTCCTTTTTATTGATTTATTAGTGTGAGGTGTCCCTGCGCATGGCAGAGGGGTTTGAACTTGATGATCTTAAGGTCCTTTCCAGCCCTAACTATTCTATAATTCTGTGATTCTTCTTAACTTTAATTTCCAATACCCACTCAGAAGCCAATCATTTATACAAGCCCTGAAGCCATTGATTTTTGCATAGACAAACAAGAAAATTTTGTCAAAATAAAGATTGATTTTGCATCTGTGTTTGGCTTCTGTTTATGTGGTACCAACACAGGATGAGTGACAAAGGAAAAAGCTTTGTAATGGCTGTTTCCAGCAGAAAAAGAAGCAAGTAGTGTTGCTATTTAAATGTATTTGAGCAATGTTGGTATAGTACCGTAACCCATGCTGTAGCACTCCATTGTTATGACAAGTAATGTATTAAGTTTTTCATTAGAAAAGTTTCCACAATGCTTCATCACCAGTGACATCATAAAAATTCTTTTCAGTATTGCAGAGCTCAGATGAAGCTAACCACTGCATTTTTCAGACTTGACCCCTAAGGTAAGAGTAGCATCCCTTAGTCACCTGGGTGAGAAACCAGGGAGTTCAGTGTTCCTTAGTTATTTGTTTGTTCTGAACCACCTGTGGAAGAGCAAATGTCCTTCCATGTGTCACAGAGCATGACTAGTTTGCTACTCTAGAACACCAGATTTCTAAGGTTAGGTGGTGAGATTACTGTCACGTTTTCTCTGAAAGGCAGCTGCTCATGCCAAGCTTCTATGTGTTAAGCACTCTCTATACACACTGTAATAATGAGCCCGTGTGGCTTGAAATCCTTTGGATTATTTGTTTTATTTAAAGTAGCACTCTTAATAAAATAAAACTCACTAATACTTTTATATTTGTCTTGAGCAATATAAATACCAGCAGTTCCTGCACTCAGTTCTTTCTTAGAAAAGAACACTCCAGGCAAACTTCATTACAATTTGTGCATCATTTTGATTTTTACCATAATTCTTCTTAAAAAGTATATGCAAAACTTCAAACAGCATATTTACTTCTGCAGTATTGGTTGAATTCAAACAGGCAGTTCCATGTACAAAGATCCTCAAAGCTGTTAGTCTTCAATGGGCCCTACACCTGCAGGAGAAGCCCCATGAGCTTCTGGGTGGGAAGAAACCTCTCTCCGTGCCAAGCAGCATATGTGATATACACAGAAATAATAGCAGCTTATACGGCTGCTTTTAAAAAATGAGTAAGGCTTTGCTGTCCCCTATCCCTAACTTTTCTTAGACACAAGTTGAGAAAGATGCGGATTATTCTGTTGCATGTTCAAGAATATAGGAGCTTTTTAGGTTTGTCATGTATGGTCACTTCAAGAACCACAGAGAAGAGCAAATGATATTGGGGAGTTACAAATAAACATGTAGAATTTGCAGGGCACTGGGAAATGTAGAATATCTTTCTGGTTTCTTCTTCCCAAAGTAGTAGCAAAAGAATAAAAAAGCATCAACATACTTAGCTGAAAGCCAGTCATGATGACCCACCATCCTTTAACTTTCGTACTCAGCTGATCTGCGCAAAGCGATGCAGAATGATGCATATTAGAATATTTTCTTGTGAAATAAAATGCTCTAGATGTAGTTCATGCAGGTAAGTGCCTATAAAATAAGAGGCAAAGTTTAGCTAAAGGTGATCTTCCCCACAAATTAGTTTTCACCATGTGTTTCTTTTGTAGATCTTTATATATATGCAAAGGAATTGGATAAAGGTAGACTCTAAAAGGATATATTGTAGAAGAATAAGGTAGACAGAGCTCTAGCAGCAGCCCCACAGATTGCCTTTTTTGCCCCTGGCCAAAAAAAAAAAAAAAAAGATTAATTTTAATTTAATTAGATTCTGTACAACAAATGAGTAGGTAGAAAGAGCCTGAAATAATATGTTCCATTCTGCTTAAGGTATGTTAACCTTGAAACTGATTTAAGTTAGGTTCTGAATTGGAAGGGTTAGTTGTTTGATCATGAAATTAATTTTGAAGATCACTGGTGGAAAAGGTGACAGTGCTTTGGATGGAGTAGAGGGAGGTAAACTGAGTACTCTTAAAGACTTCTGGAACTGGAATGAGATACTCCTATCACTGCTCTCTGAAATCTAATGTCCATTCCAACCCTGTCTAAACGTGGGAGGTAGAAAGGAAAATGTATCACCTAAGCAGTAACCAAACCTCAGCTGACTTTTATGTAACAAAAAACCAGAACGCACTCCTACACCTTCCTGGGTGCCAAAAGCTCCAACTGTCCTTTGTGCACCTGCCAAAACCTCCCCTTCCTCTCAACAGCTGCTGCAACGTACTTGTGCACATTCAGTGCAAAAGTGCTGTAACGTAACACGGAGCAGTTTGCTTTAAATCAATGAGCAGGTGACTTCAACAATTTTAATCAGAAGGTTCTGGTACCATCCATTAATTTCCGAAGTAAAGTTAATTTTCTGCAATTGATGTATTTTAGTACCATTTTGTACTCACTAAGAAGAAATTTAATAAGAAGACATTTAATACTCTTTAAACTGGTTTAAACTGATGTCTTTAAAATAGTTTTAAGCTCAGAAGAAATTTTTAGAGATTTTTACGGTTTTTGGGGGGTTTTATTTTTTGTTCCTTTTATTTGATGGAAATCAGAATTCCTTTAAATCATATAGGGAAGAAAGTTAAGTTTAATTGAATAAAACTATCTTAATTTCTCTCACATGTATCAGCTGAACTATTTAAAATCTTCTGTTATCTTTAGTTAATTAAGCGAACTGCTAACTCTGACTACCGTTTCTGTAGATGTTCTAAATGAATAGATTTGACTCTTCTGACTCCTATACTTAGTCATAACCTAGAATAAGAAAAAAAACAAACCAAAACATTTTCTGGTTTTACATCCGTATTTGCTTTTATGTTGAATAAACTATCATTAAAATATGCCTCTATATTGGAAAAAGGTAAGTTTCAGCTGTGTAACAGCAGTGATTTCTGTAGAGTTCAGAAGTTTGACTTTCTTTTAAACTTGGCAGCAGTAAGTGTTGTATCTAAAAATAACAGCACTGTTTTTAGAGCCAAAAAAGCTGAGAAGTAAACTTTTAATTTTATTTTAATTTTTATTTTGAAAAGTCAGGGTTGATTTCTGCATTAGAGGAAAGTAAATTGACAGATTATTAAAAAAATAAATAAAATCGAAAATGGATGACCAGGCGCAGAATGCTTAAAAAGCTTGGTGATGTGCTCTTCCTGACACATCATTTAGGTATAATAAAACATGGAATTCGGGGTACTAACTTCAAAGACTCAGAAATATGCATCTTTTATAACAAAATATCAGTTTCAACTGGCGCGGTGCTCTTGCTTCTAATTTTTAAGGTTCGTGAGGTAGAAGGTCTCAAATTTTAATCTCATTTGGGGCTTATGCCACAGAAACCTGGAATAGAAAACATAATTTTAGGAATGACTTTTTCATTTCAGAAAAGAGCTTTTTAAAAGAGAAATGTCTTTTTTTCTTAAAAGAAGACAGTCAGCAGACAGTGCAATTAAGGTAGTCTATAGTCATTCATGCTCTAATTTTTCAGACAAGAATGTCTATTAAAAATAATCATTAATTATAGAAGGTATCTGTTTAGTTTTTCTCTGTAAGTACAGAATGCTAAAATCACATGTCAAAAAGAAGCATCTGTATTCTACACAGCAGGGTAGAAGTCAATTATTCTCAAAGTGAATGTGACCGAAATACTCTGCTGGAGAGAGTACTAAACCAGGTGATATCCTTATTTGGAACCAAAATGATGTGTTGATGTCCATGTCATGAAGTTGTATTAAAGATATATAACGCAAGACAGAACATAATATGGCCCTTAAACCTACTAAGGACCTTTCATAGAATCATCGAATCATAGAATCATTAGGGTCGGAAAGGACCTTAAGATCATCCAGTTCCAACCCCCCTGCCATAAGCAGGGACACCTCACACTAAACCAT